>PKMM01017347.1:14760-37111 GCA_002933915.1 Eutrema heterophyllum | reverse complement strand
CATTACATGGAGGTCCTTCCGCGAACAAATATCTGGCAAGTCCAATCTGGCCTTCAAATTATCTTTCGTCTTCCCTTGCACATTTAGAATAGTATTCATGATGTTGTCAAAAAAGTTTTTTTCAATGTGCATGACATCTAGATTATGGCGCAGCAGATGGTTCTTCCAATATGGCAAATCCCAAAAAATATGCCACAACCGTCTACGGGAAAATGACCATTACCACCACATAAAACCGCCTTCTCAGCACCAAAATCTCTCAACTGAGTGATGATGTTATTCCCATCCGGCTCAGGAGGTGGACCATCACATACTTTTTTACCCTTTTTAAACAATGTCGTGCTCCGACGATATGAATGATCATGCGGTAGAAATCGTCGATGACAGTCGAACGAAGAAGTCTTTCGACCGTAATTTAACTGGAACGCATCAGTATTATCTTGACAATAAGGGCATGCCAACCTTCCATGAGTCGACCATCCAGATAGCATACCATATGCTGGAAAATCACTTATGGTCCACATAAGTACCGCACGCATCGTGAAATTATGTTGGAGAGAAACATCGAACGCTTGAACATCATCTTTCCATAACATGTTCAACTCATAAATTAATTTCTGCAAGAAAATATCAAGGGATCTCTTAGGATGCTCCGGTCCGGGGACGAGAATCGTGAGGAACAAAAACTCTTGTTTCATGCACAAACTAGGGGGCAAATTGTAAGGTGTGACGATTACTGGCCACAATGAATATTGTCTCCCATGTTTCCCAAAAGGGTTGAATCCATCTGTTGATAACCCAAGGTATACGTTCCTTGACTCATACGCAAAACTAGGATAGACCTCTTGAAAATGTTTCCACGCTTCTGCATCTAAGGGATGAGCAATCTCTCCATCTGAGTTATGCTCTGCATGCCATCTCATAGGTCCGACTGTGCGCTCGGATTGATATAACCTCTTCAACCTCTCTGTTAGCGGCAAATACCACATCCGTTTATGTGGAACTGGTACTCTGCCACCCGTTTCCTGATACCGAGGTTTCTCACAAAAACGACATTTGAGACGGTTTTCGTCCTTTCTCCAGTAAATCATACAATTGTCGATGCACACATCTATCATCTGATACGGTAATCCAAGACCAGCTACAAGTTTCTGAACCTCGTAGTATGAAGCCGGTGATATATTATCTTCACTTAAAATACCTTTCACAAAATCAGCTATCGCATCCACACAATCCTCCGCCAAGTTGAAATCGGTCTTTATAGTCATCAACCTGCTTGCAGTTGATAAAGGCGATATTCCCTCTCTACATCCTCCGTATAGTGGAAGCTTAGCTTCATCTAAAATATCAAAAACTTCCGAGCTTCCAAATTAGGTTCCTCTATTCCAATACCATCCTGAACATACGATGGTACGTTTTCACGAAACGCATCATTCACCATCTGAACGTTTGCATCTACTTCCGGTGTTGGTTCCTCTATCCTTCCCAAATAATTAAAACTACTACAATAATGTTGCACCATTGAATCAGTTTCTCCGTGCGTATACCAAACCTTGTAACCCGGCATAAACCCATTCCTATAAAGGTGATTCCATACTTCCTTAATAGAGACTAATCTATGATTCCAACATTTAGTACATGGACAATACAATTTACCGTATTCCGACGTCATGCTATTGTTTGTCGCAAATGTCATGAATTCCTCAACACCTTGTGCATACTCATCCGTCAGTTGATTCGTCGCTGGATCTTGCCGTGGTCTATCCATCCATGATCGAAAATAATCATAAGGGTTTGGATTTGAAGAAGATATTTTCTAAGTTTTTTTTGTGTGTGTAAGTTGTGAATGAGGGTGGAGAGATATTTATAATGTATTTTCTGCGTATTTCCGACCGGTTTCCGACCGATTTCCGACCAATTTTATAATCGCAAACGGCTATAAAACGGCAAATGCAACGGACAGATTAACGGATCTATTTCGTAGGAATTTGGTCTGGAATTCCGACCAATTCCTGACCAATAAAAGGCTAATGCAACGGTCAGATTAACGGATCTATTTCGTCGGAATTTGGTCTGGAATTCCATACCAAATTCCGACGAACTTACATCGGTCTCTAACTCGTCGGAAATTGGTCGGAATTCCAGACCAAATTCCGACCAATAAAATTTCGTCGGGAATTCCTGACCAATTTGGGACGGATCGTTTTTCCTCGGTATTTTGTCAGAAATTGGTCGGGAAATTCCGACGAAATTTTATTGGTCGGAATTCCCGTCGGGAATCGGGCTGTTTTCTTGTAGTGGTATTCCATATGTGATTGCGGAAAGAGTTGGAACCACTCATCATTGCCAAAGCTCCTATCCAAGCGACACTGGATCCAAATATTATCTCGCCACCTAGCCCATGATAGCTTATTATCAGAACTTCTTATTTCCTTAATCTTGCAATTTTCAACCAAATTTCGGAAATCCCAGAAAGTGGCCTCTCGTTTCAAATCAGACAACCAAGCTTTTCTGTGTTATCCATCAGTTCATTGAAATCACCAACAAGGATCCATGCTTCATTCCTTGCCTTTAATGGTGTATTGGCCGTGGAAGATTTTTTCCCTTTGTATGGTCTCGGCTGGCTCCACCATTGCGCTTAGTATGCATCTTGTGACAAGGAGCTCACCAGTGTGGATACTCGATGTCACCGTACTCCTCTCGTGGCTTAGCCTTATCCTCATCCTCATCTTGGGATTCATAGTCTCCAGCCTCGGTTATTAGCATAACCTGTTGGTTTGGACATTCCCGAGACATGTGGCCTCTTCCCCTGCATTTGAAACATGTAATGTCTCTAGCACGTTGAGGGTTAGTAGACTTACTAGGCTCAGTTCTGGTATCTTCGTTGGTCTCTACAGTTTTCCCTTTGAATCGTGAATCAATCTCTATGCTTTTTCCTTTATCTAGCGACTTGCTTACATTTGGCGTCCATGCGGATTGAGGCTTGCTTTTGGTGTTAATTATCTTCCTCTTTATGTGCTGCTCGGCTTGTATAGACAAGTGAAAGAGATCCTTGAAATCTTGGTAGACTTGTCGGCTGATCCTCTCTTGAAACCCATTAAGGAATTGCGCCATAAGAGCTCAACCGGTTTTTTAAGCGCTCAAACTCCTCGTAATACTCCTCTACTGTTCTGGTTCCCTATCTAAGAGTACGAAAACGGCGTTGAAAATCTCTATGGAAATGAGGAGGGACATACCTTTGCCTCATTAAGTCTTTCATGTCGACCCATAAAATGGCTCTCAAACAACTTCTTTTGCGGTCTGACAACACTCTGTCCCACCATATAAGCGCGTTGTCGGTGAGTTGAGCCACTGCTAATGCTACTCTCTTTGGGCCAGGATGGTTGTAGTAGTAAAAAATGTGGTCCATCCTCTTCTCGCAATTAAGGTATGCTTTGGGATCGACTTTTTTCAGCAAAATTTGGTGCGGTCAGCTTGATATTGTTGTGACTTTGCCTAGGATGTGGTGTATATTCTTCTTCCTGATCTTCTCCATAATTATCTTGTGGCACCAGTCTTCTTTGGCCTCTGCTTTAATTGTTGGTAAGGAAGGTAAGATTCATCATCTTGCTGGTAAATTCCTTGATCATGGTTACTTGTTCCTAGCTCGTTGATGTAAATCCCATTTCGCCGGTGTGTTCTTCCTGTGTTCTGTTGTGCACCAAAGGCTGAGGTCGTATCAAGTCCTCCAATGTTCCGAATAAGCTGCATTGGTGCTCTAGGAGTCTGTTCTATACGGTTCATTCGATCACCTAGCTCTTGCCTCATTGATCTCATCTCTTACCTCATTGAATTCACAAGTTGAATAAGCGCATCTTGAGCATTGTTGTTTTCTTCACTCATTGTTGCTGTTCACGTTTTGTAGCTCTAGCAAAATAAGTCAAAGAGATTTAAATGCTTAGACCAATTCAAGACAAATGATAACAAATAAGGTAATTGTTGGTGTCGAACACTACAAGAAAACACATTATTCCCATCGATTTTCTACGACGATTTAATTTCGTTGTAAATCACCATCGAATTCATGACTACTTCACAACGATTTTGAAGATATTGTAAATTTGGGACGAAATTATTAGTCGTAAAGTCAGCATGAAATTTAATCCGATTAACGACGATTTTTGCCATCATCGTAAAATCTTCATTAATGACCGACGAATTACCAAGGATTTTGATAAACATTGTTAAATCATCGTGAATTACTGATGAATTACCGATGATACATATTCGTTAGGTTCGGATAGAACAACGATTTCCCGACAAAATATAAGTTAGGTGAACACGTTTAATTTTCCAGATGTACCGGTTTTTTTACGACGAAACATGTAGTAGTAATTTCGACGGTAATGTTAATTCCGTTGTAAAATCGATGTCAAATTCATAGTTAATTCCATGGTAACAAAAATAAAAATCTATATATAGTGGCCAACCTCATAATCAAAATTTCATATACATAAATATTTACTTCTCTCTCACCAACAAAAGATGTCAATATACGAAATTCGAAGATGGATGTATAATCGTATTGATTCAAAGGGATAGCTAACAAAAGAGTTCAATGATGGGGTGGAGGGATTCATGCATCAGGCGGGAAGTATGCAAAATACGATTAACAGTGGTATAATGTACTGTCTTTGTCCGAAATGCATGAATATGAAATTTATCATTACCTCGAAGGTGTGGTCGCATTTATTTAATAGAGAGTTTATGCCTCATTACTATATCTGGTATTATCATGGAGAGGGTCATGGGGGGAAATGCAGCTAGTAGTAGTAGCAATAATCAAGCATCGAATTTTGATGAGTGATGCGGTGCATGTGTTATCCTAGCTTCAGGTTTTAAATTTGTAAACCTTAAAAGTCTGCAAGTGCACATATGTGCGTTGTAGTAATTTAAGTATCGATCCAAAAGGAGAGCACACTTTTCTGTGAGACCTTAGAAAGAGAGTTAGTAAGAAAGTTTAAAACGAAAAAGGATTTTATAGGGTTTTTAGTGTCACAAATTGTAAAGTGCGTAAAAAGTAAAATTGCTTAAAAAGTAAAGAATGAAAATTGATGATGAAAAACTATAAGGGAAAATCGGTTGTAGACGATAATAAAACGATGTTGGGTCGACATGGATATCTCTAGAGAATGTTCAATTCAAAACACGGTAACAAAGCTCTTAGTAAAATCGATTCTAGTAACCTCCACGAACTGGAACACGAAAATATGCATAGTCTATTATCGTACGTCCTACACACTTATAATTTATATACTTGACTAGTCAGCTTTTGTTTCTAGCCACACAGAGAATTATGATGACAAAATCAAGTTCATAAACATTCACGGTACTCTATAAGTATACTTTCGTATCTTATAGCGCAACACGCTCCATATAGATTACAATTCCGGTGATCAGATTCAGCACTTTCGTGGCTCTTAGTACACCTTGGATCAGTCTCTAGTTCATGACACTAGATCCATACTTTAACAACAACTTATAGGAAAAAGTTCTAGAATACAACTAAGTTTACCTCATGAAAATCCTTATCGAACATGTGAATCCCCTTTGATGATCCCTTTAAACCCAATGACTAAACTACTCGGACATGATTAAAGAAAGCAAAAACATGATTAAATAAAGAACATGAGATTGAAGAAGAAGCCTATCGATTTAAGACCAAAGTCGGGAGAAAACTTCTCTACGAATCTCGAAAAGTAAAAGGCAAAAGCTAAGATAAAAAATAATCTAAAGGTGACACAAAAATGAGGCAAAAATTTGAGCACACGAAATAGGGTTTCTAAAACATGTATTTATAGGTCTTCAACTCTTATTTTTGTCGGTCTTTAGGTTTTCTCCATAGTTGGACTTGACGGGAATTGAACGGGCTTGAAATTGGGCTTCAGGATCGAAACAAAGGCTGGCCGCGGGTCCAAGACCTATGGCCGCGGCAAACTGCTCATTGACCGCGGGCAGAGCTTCTCCATGAGTGGCCAAATGCTGCTTGGCCGCGGCTTGGAGCTTCCGACTCTGCACTGACGAGACTTCTTTATCTTCATGTATCTTTTGATTGAACTGTTGGATCGTCCTCAATTGGGATGGATCAGACGGTGAGAAGATCTTCAGTGAGAATCGAACTTCTGACGGTTTGACTCGGAGCCGAAAATCTGGGTTTTCTCCAATTTGCATCGTTTTTGCCTAAGTAACGTGAAAAAGTCTTGACACTACAAATATACGAAAACCATAATAAANCCGCGGGTCCAAGACCTATGGCCGCGGCAAACTGCTCATTGACCGCGGGCAGAGCTTTTCCATGAGTGGCCAAATGCTGCTTGGCCGCGGCTTGGAGCTTCCGACTCTGCACTGACGAGACTTCTTTATCTTCATGTATCTTTTGATTGAACTGTTGGATCGTCCTCAATTGGGATGGATCAGACGGTGAGAAGATATTCAGTGAGAATCGAACTTCTGACGGTTTGACTCGGAGCCGAAAATCTGGGTTTTCTCTAATTTGCATCGTTTTTGCCTAAGTAACGTGAAAAAGTCTTGACACTACAAATATACGAAAACCATAATAAAAGCATATAAAAGCGAATGAAACACATATTAAAGTGTTCTAAAATAGATGGTAAAATGAGTAAAAATACGGTGTTATCAATGAGTCAAATAATTTACATCAATTTGATTATCATGCAGAGCAGCATGGTCAAGATCATGATAGGATTCATGACATGGTTACAAATGTATTTCATGAAACTGCAAGTACATTTGCACTTGATCATGAGGAACCCAATCTAGATGCAAAAAGATTTTATGATATGCTAGATGCTGCAAATCAGCCACTTTACGATGGATGTAGAGAAGGGCACTCTAAATTATCGTTGGCAGCTAGGATGATAACTATTAAAACTGATCATAACTTATCTGAGGTTTTCATGGATGATTGGGCAAATGACAATTTAGCCTCTGAAACTTACTATGAGATACATAAGCTGGTTTTTAGTCTTAGGTTGCCTTCTGAGATGATAGATGTTTGTGTCGACAATTGCATGCTTTTTTGGAAAGATGATGATAAGTTGCAGGAATGTCGATTTTGCCATAAGCCAAGATATAAGCCGCAAGGTACTGGTCGGAGTAATGTACCGTTCCAGCGGATGTGGTACCTTCTTATAACTGATAGGTTGAAAAGAATGTATTAGTTTGGAAAGACAGCTGCATCGATGAGATGTCATGCATATAATTTGCAGACAGATGTGGGAGGTTACTCATCCTTCAGATGCAAAAGCATGGAAACACTTTAAGACGATACACCCATACTTTGCTAGAGAGAAACAAAATGTGTCTCTTGGTCTTTTCACATATGGATTTAGTCCATTTGGTATGTTTGGTAGGCAATATTCTTTATGACCAGTAATCCTAACGCCTTACAACCTTCCTCCATATATGTGCATGCAAAGAGATCTTTTATTCTTGGGTATTTTAGTACATGGTCCGAAGCATCCGAAGCGTTCCCTTGATGTGTTTTTTCAGCCTCTGATAGAGGAAACAAAGTAGTTGTGGTATACCGGGGTTCAGACATGTGATTTTGCAAGGAAATAAATTTTTACAATGCGAACGCTGCTTATGTGGACAATTAGAGACTTCCCTGCTTACAGGATGTTATTAGGTTGGACTACGCATGGACGGTTGTCTTGTCCATTGTCTCAATCGGACATAAGCATTTCAATTGAAACATGGTCGGAAAACAAGTTGGTTTGATTGTCACTACCGATTTCTACCGATTCACCATCCATATCTGAGAAACAAGCGGTTGTTTAGAAAGAACAAAATTGTTTGTGTTCCTCCTCCTGTGTATCTTTCCGGGGAAGATCTAGAAGCAGAAATAATTACGGTGGAAACAATCATTCGTGGTGGAAATTGGCTCTCCACCTAATATGCCGGATGGATATGGGAAGCATCACAATTGACATAAGAAAAACATATTCTGGAAGCTTCCGTATTGGAAGGATCATTTGCTTAGACACAACTTGGATGTCATGCATATAGTGTTGAACGTGCGTGGAAGGACTAAAGACAGGGGTAAGTCAAGACTAGACTTGCATGATATTTGTTCACGGAAGGATTGCATATTACAAGCAATGGGAAAGCACATGTTCCTATATTTCGATCGGGCGCGGAAGAAAAGTCAGCCTTGTTCAAATGGGCGACATCTGATGTGAAGTTCCCGGATGGCTTAGTTTCTAATCTAGGTAAATGTGTTGAGAAAGGGCAAAAGTTTTCCGGGGTAAAGAGTCACGACTGTCACGTATTTATGCAACAACTACGTACTTCCTTTCGAATTTGCTAAACTTCTACCAGAAAATGTACACGAAGCAATTACATGTAAATTTAATTTAATCACATATAAATACATTAATATATAGATGAAATGGAAAATTAACATAATTACCTTATATGTGGTTGTTATTGTAGGCATTGGAGCATTTTTTTTGGAATTTTTGTACCCGCAATTTGTCAGAAGATGCTATTGCACAACTTGATGCTACTATTCATATTTTGTTGTGCAACTTGGAGAAAATCACCCCCCAGCCTTCTTTGATGTTATAGAACATCTACCTATCCATCTCCCTCACGAAATAGAACTTGGGGGACATGTGCAGTATCGGTGGATGTACCAATTCGAGCGATTCATGGGACATTTGAAGCGGAAAGCTAAAAATCTAGCCAAACTTGAAGGCTCAATAGTAGCAGGAAGTTTAATAGAAGAAACTTCTCACTTCACGGCATACTATGTCGGCTCGAAGGTCCGCACATGGAAAATGGCACCACAGAGATATGATGATAGAGGTGTAGGAATTAACATATACTATTGAAGGTGTCCCATACATCTTTTCTTCAATCGGTCGATTATGTGGAAGAGTGAAGGAAGTTTGGTTTGCCAACGAACATAACTATCATAATGCCCAAATGTATATCCTCATAAGTTGCGAAGAAGTTAGTCCATTTGAGACGTAAGTGTATAAATCTTCTTTGAGGTCCTTTTCCATAATTCCATAAGAGTTTGGACATGTCCTTTTCTGACTCTTGGTCTGTCTTTGGCCTCTTCGGATTTTCTTTCGCATTCGTTACTGGGTTACGAAGCTTGTGCTCAGCGAAGAAACAGACCCGAGATTCTTTCTGGTTGTCCCATATAGTTTTAATGCCGTCGGTGGTCGGGAACTTGATGCAGATGTGATAAGTGGAGGGAATAGCTCGCATGGAATTTATCCACGTGGTACCCATGATAACGTTGTATATTGCTGGATGATCCGCCACAAAGAATTGTACGACCTTTGTTACGCCTTTCGTATGTACCAAGAACCTGATCGTTCCTAGGGTCATCGTTGTATCGCCATTGAATCCGGTTAGTGGTCTCGGGTCGGCTATTATTTCCGTCAACTTGATGTTCATCTGTCTGAGGGTGTCTCGGAAAATAACGTCGACCGAGCTTTATGTGTCGATTAATATTCTCGCCACGTTGTGGTCTCGGATAGTCAGTTCAATAACGAGAGGGTCGTTATGCGGTTTATCGATGCCGACGGTTTCTTCTTCGGCGAAAGAGATGACGATGTTTGGGACGTTAGATGGTTCGAACCAATTAACGCTGATTTCGGCTCGGCGTTGAAAAGCTTTGATTGATGACACCGTGTCAAAGCAATACCGCGAACCTCTCATTATCATGTTTATCCTTCTCCGAGGTGCCGGTGGTGCTTCTTCCTAGTTTCTTCTACCTCGATTTTGCTCCGCTAAGGTACCTCGGTTCGGCTTGTTCGGGTTGTCATCTTCTCGTTCGAAATATTTGGGGGTCACTGTATCGCCGAGTTCTCCTGCCATGAACTTAGCCGCCAACTTCGCCCCTAGGCTTCGATAGTTTGCTGTGAGAAGCCCGTAGCACTGATGATGTTCGCAATAGGCCTTCTCGTCGAAGTTGCTAGAATTCCTCGTCCATGTATTCCATGGTGCCTTGCTTCGTCCGGCTCCCACTTGATAATTGTGAGCACCTTTGAATTTTGGTCTTTCATGATGTACGAATCCTCCGCTCAGGGTATTCCTCCTAGGGTTTGACGGAATTGGGGCCGAGGCGGCGTCTTGGTTTGTTGGCTGAACTGGTTCGAATCTTTCCTCGAGGATTTTCATCTCTTCTTCATCGATGGTGAAATCTGAGGCCCGATGTAACGCGTCTTGAATGGTATGAGGAGTGTTCAATGCGATTTCCTTTTGGAAATCCGATTTGTACCAGAATACCTTCTTTAGCACGATGAGCGCGGCTCGGTCACTCACACCTTCCAACTTTGATACCACCGTTTTGAACCTTCCCACAAAATTCCGTAGCGAATCTGTTGGTGCTTGCACCATGGTCCACAGGTCGGCGTCAGAAGTCTCTCGTTCCATGAATACGGAGTATTGCTTTAGGAACTCGGTGAATAGTTGCTGGAAATTGTCTATCGAATTTCTCTCCAGTATTGAGAACCAGTCGAGGGCGGCTCCCTTTAGATGTTCCACAAATAGGAGATAGAATCCAGCGTCTTTCTCGCTGTCCTTGAGTTTAGATCGTCCCTTTGCTATGCGAAAGGCGGTGATGTGGGCCTTCGGGTCGGATGTTCTGTCATAGAATGGGATCCTGATTTTGCCGGGATCGGATATGATTGCCTCGGTGATCCAAGCTGTGAAAGGAGTCCTCTGTGTTTCTTCTGGCATCCGATTGATCTCGGGTGCCGTGCTGATTGCGTGATATACTTTTGAACGTATAGTTCGCATCTCGGTGTTTTTTTGGGATAAAGAAGCTTTGATCTCATTCAATTCCATTATCTGGGCTTGGTTCGTCCCCATCGGCTCGTGCCGGTTTTGATTTGATCTTCTCGTCTCTCCAGCACGTCGCATTTGCTCTACCCAGAGTAGATTTTCTTCTTCCTCCGTTAGGTTGTTATTGAGCCGGCTTGAGCCAGGGATGTTTCCTGCTGGCCTTGTCCCTCCGCTTCGGATCGTTCCATCGTTGGCAGTTTCAGTTGTTCTGAGGTGAGGTCCTACGGGCTCGGCAGTTTGTTGCTCCGGTCTTTGATCCGACCGAAGTGGGTCAGATAAAAGTGGCCTCGTTGCTGCGGGTGTCACCTCGTCAGATGGGTGCAATGGTGGCAATCTTCCATTCGCCGAACTCGCGAGGGGTGTCGAGAAATCGAGTGCTATCGGGTTGTGACCGAGCCTCCTTGTGAGCATTCTTGGGGGAAGCATTTCTGAACCGAGGTATCCTGAGTGCAGATCTCTGGTTCGACCTTCCGATGCCAGTGTCTCGACCCTTTCCGATAGGGTTTTGCTTGTTTTGTCCTGCTCATCCACCTTCTTCAGTAACGTGGTGAGCATATTCTTCAATTCGGCTAAAGGCGCCGAGGTTGCCTCCATGGTTGCAGGGGGAGTATCACTGGGTTCGACCTTGCCATCGCCGTTGCCGCCTCCGCCGGATCTGCCGCCGTTGTTCACGTCATCGCCAGTTCTCTGTTCAACTCCGGACATCTCTTCAGATTTCCTTCATGATATTTTTCGCGAGTTAGAAAACTTCTTATCCCCACAGACGGCGCCAAACTGTGAGAGTCGAAACATGCACAATCGATTGTTGTTAAGATTTTAGAGGGAACATAAGTTTCTGAGGAAAAACACAAACAGAGATCCAAAGATGGTTTTTTTATTATTGTTGTTTGTAAGCGTATGAGTGCAAGAGTAAAGTTGCTAAAGGCTTTTGCTAGGATTTTTAGACGTGTCCTACAATGCAATTATGAACGTTATTTATATCAATCTATGTCCATGAGAACCTCAGAGAGAATATTTCCTTCTTACTTCGCACGGCCGCCGACTGAAACTTCGATTAGGGTAATTGATGACATGGGCCTCTAACTAGGCCCCAGAGAGTTGACGAGGAGATCCTGTCTCGGCCCAACAATTGCTTGTCTCAGTCCATTGGCAGTTAGTGGGTTTGGCCCCCCCTTTCTTCCGGTTCGAGGTGGAATGTCATTCTACCTCGCCTCGGCTATGCTCTCCTAGACAAGGTGAGACATTCTAAGATGATTATCCAGAGCTGTCATACTTCGGCTCGGATCCTTATTTCTTCGAGTCCGCATGCCTCGTCGTCTCGAAGTGTTAATCTCGCCGGGTGAAATCCGACCCCAACAGCGAGGGGATCGATGTGTACCACCCTAGCTGTGAAAGGCAAGTGATAAAACACGATTCTTTTAACCGAGGAGGTGTTGGTCTCGACTAGGTTTAAAGAGAAGATAAGTTTTGCTAGAAAACTCAAGTTTAGAAGAAAGTTTTTATTTTATTTCATGGTGAAAATCTCTATAATATTATTTATGAAGACATTTTTGAAAGTGAATTTTATTGTAAGTTATTACATATTGTGGCATTACAAATAAGAAAAGATAATTGAAATAGGAAATGATATAATTGTCTTTTAATATTATTGATGAGAATATGGAAAATATTTATTTCCCATTAAATAGATTATTTATTATTTAGTTTCTTAATTATTATGATATTATTAAATAATAATCTATCCATACATATTCAAAGAAAATATATTCGATATCTTGCAATATTTTTCACTATGATTATTATATTTTATTTGAATATATATCAAAACAAAAGTTTGAAAAATATTTTACTGATTTTATAAAGAGTTAAACACGAAAAAATTGATTTTTTAAAAAGTTGTGGACTGACCACAAAAACCATAGTCATTAAACGGTGCATATTAGAGTTATGTTTTTAAAATTATAGGTTTTTGCGAATTAGCCCGAATAATGTTTTAGTTCATTGCAAAATGGGCTAAGTAGCCAGGTTAGTCCGGGTTGAGAGTTATATATATATAATCATTAGTTAGAAATATTATAAAATTCAGATAAATTTATTTTTTCTTAAATTTCAAAATATTTTTTTTATAAAAAATTATCCCGCACTATATAGCTAGCGCGGGTTGAATCCTAATAAAGATAGATATGGGGGGCTTTTATAGCCAATTCCATGAAAAGAAAAAAAGAAAAAAAAAATACAAGAATCAAAACAAACATAAAAGAGATTACAATTTTCGACAAATACAAGAATCAAAGTAGTGGATTTTAGGGGTGTTTTAGTGATTTGAAGATGTTTTGGTGGAGTTTCTTAGTTAAAAAAAGAAAAATCTAAATCTCATGGTTTTATGTGAGATTTTATAGAATTTTAAAAACAAATCATAACAACTTTCATAATTCACTCAAATCATCTAAAAACTCACTAAAACTCAAATCTTTCCAAATCCTCCTAAATATTAGATTGAATACACCCTAAATGAAATGCATAAATTTTGTGGCTAATGAAATCACAAAGACAGAAAATCAAGGGGATTAGTACAAATGCCGATATTATTTTGAATGAGAAATCAACTTACCTTTCTTACCATTTACGAGGCTGCACTTTAGGAAGGTTGACCCGTCTTTGCTTTGTCAACAACTTTGAATCTACTAGCCTTCTTGGTCCTAACTCTTTGTCTTGTCATAGCTCCTTGATTAATGGTCGGTACTTCCACATCTTGTAGTTGGGGCTCAATTAAGTCTGGTTCAGCTTGAATGGCCTCATCATTCGATGGTGGTTCTTTTGTGTTAGTGTTAGACTTGCCTATCCCCTCTCTCTAGCGCCAAACTGTTGTAGTTGGAAATACAACAATCAAAATTTGTAAATAGGAATAAACGGAGGACTTTGGCTTATCTTTAAGAAAAGAAGAACCGAGTCACTATGTAATAAACATAAAGTTTGTTGCTGGACGAGATCAAACAAGATTCATAAGTGATTTGGACAAGGTTTTGCGGAGTAAACTGGATATAGTATTTCGATTCTCAAGAGTGATTTTACAAGAACAAGAACTAAGAATTGCTAAGTGTTTGAGTCTAGAGCTAGTGGCGGGAAGAAGTAGTTGTTGAAGGTCCTCTTGCTCTTTGCGTCGTCCTTGTTTTGTACTCCGAGATCGTGCTTAACGTTACAGTTTACTCCTCCTGATTCGCCACGAATAATCTTTAATTCGGAGGTTCCGACCGTTACGTTCAGGCGCCTTAATTCACCGGTTTGAATGAGTCTTTGGTCTTGCCAGGGTTGACTAGCAGATATGTATTTAATCTCATTTGATCGTAAACTTTCACTCCGGTGGGCCTTTCAGCTCGGGTTGTCACCTTGTCTGCTCATTTGACTCAGTCTGGCCTCTTTGACTCTGTCGAGCCTTTTCACCATTGGTTTATTGGGCCAGGATTTTCACCGCCACAGTTAGCCCCCCAATTCCTTAAATGAGGAGGGTAGCCTCTTTTAGGGATTTTCACTATGTCAATTGCCTTTAGACGAAAATCCGGTCTTGATCAATTTGCTTTCCCCTCGACTTTTTGCCTTCTTTCTCATGGCGTTTGTTCATTCTTCTATTGGTAGCTTTAATCCTTGGCTGAAGACCAGTTGTACTTCAAAATCTATAAAAATTCTTTGCGAAAAGAGATATTTTTTTGCCACTGTGGTTTGCATTTTCCCCTCCCGAGACGGGTCTTTGCCTTTCTCAACTTTGCCCGAATTTTCTTCGTCAAGTGCTTGGTCTAATTGCCATTGCCCACAAATTAGGCACTTCCTTGCATTTACGTTGTTGGGGTTGGTTTTCACCCGCCCGAGATCAATTGCTCATAAAACGACTAAGTAAGAGAACATGCTAAACCAAACCGAGCCGAGCCCAGCCTGAGGAGAAACCGCCTCGGACCGAACTGAACCAGCTCGCCTCGGACCACCCCGGTTCACCTCAGCCATCTTGGGATAAAAATGAGGCCGAGCCCACGACAGAGCAAAATGCCGTGGGCCGAGCCGAACGCTTCATGGGCCGAAGCGAAAAGTTATGGGCCTAGGTGAGGTTTACCATTCAAGCATAATGGGCCGAACCGCGAGCCCATTAGACGACTCAAGTCATCATTCGCCCTAAGGGACGATCCAAGTCGGCGGCCGCGTAAGGAAAAAAGGAAATCTTCCAAGTATATCTTCCGAGATCCTCGCTTAGGCGGTTTGAGGAGACTTGTATAAATAGTTATCATAATCATTCATAAATGACACAAATTTTCACCCTACCCAACACTTAGCAACTTCTCTTGTACGCAAACGCTTTTCTAAACAGCAATACAAACCATCTTTGGATCATTGTTCTCGTATTTCGATATAAGAATCTCATGTTCCCTTTAAAAGTCCCTTACAAGATTTAGTTGTACGAGTTTCGACTCCCACAATTTGACGCCATCTGTGGGGAATATAAGTTTTCTTACTCGTAGAAATCACTACAAGAAAACACAATTTTTGTGACTACCTAAATCGTCCTAAATTGGTCTCAAATTCGTTATTTGCGACTACTCTAAGACTGTTTTAAGTAGTCACAAATTTTTGGTCGCAAAAAAAAATAGTCGCAAAACATTCGCAAATTTCCGACTACTTTGTGACGACCTAATGTCGTCGTATATAAGCGACTACATTGAGACCGAGTGCGGTAGTCATATATTAAAGACTAGATTGTGACAACATTCAGTCAGCGACTATTTTCATACATAGTTTGGTAGTCGTATAAATGAGACTAAGTTGGGACCGTGTTTTGTTGTCGTAGATTTGCGACATTATTAAGACTAATATATGGTAGCGTCAAAATAAGGACTAACTAAAAAGTCGGTAATAAAGTAGTCGCAAATTAGTGTGAAATATTTGCGACTAATTTAAGACTAGTTGTTACCAAATTAGTCGCAAAAGTGTCATGTATCAGCAACCAATTTACCACTATGTTGTTCTTTTTCATTAATGTTTGTGGTCACAAATCAGTGACAAAAAGCAACTTATGTGCCATCTGTATTTAATAAATTTCTTTTTTTTTCAAATTAAAAAAATGTTAAATTGAAAGAAATGCTGAATTTTAGAAATTTTATAGCAAAATCAGTCAAACATGCAACAAAAAATTCCAAACATAATATATACATTCATTACACTACCAATATATACATTCATTACACTACCAAAATAAAAAATCCTAAAGAAGCTAATAAGTTAGGTTGATGAAGTGCCTGGTGCGGTGGCGGTGCCCGGTGCCCGGTGCAGTGCCTAGTGATGGTTGAGTAGCCACATACGCTGCAAAAGCTGGATCGTTGTTTTTAAAGTAGGATACGACCATCTCCAAGCTTGCGATACGAATTTGATCAACTAGGTGCTCCTCATCACGTCTTGCATTTTCCGCTTCTTGTTCGACGATCTTTTGACGAGCAATTTGAAGTTGTTGATCCATCTCTGAAATTGATGCGGAATGAGAGGTTGCATAACTTTCTTTTCTTTTCCCTTTGTTGAGCATCTCTCCAAGTTTTCCAAGCCCAAAAATGTTTCCCTTGTCATCTGTTTCAGTACACTACAACAAAAAAAACAAACAAAATGATTCAGAAGACTAATTACAAAAAGTTAAACATCAAAGTTCTGTTCCAATCCTTAAGAACTGCCATGTATCAAGCATTTCAACATAAGATTGAGTAAACAAAATCAACCAGAAGCAATCGATCCATTTAAAGTCCATAACCTTTGAATCACTCAATTAACATCTAGTATATCAGCTAGCGTGTGGCAGTTGTTTATTTCTGAAAAAATCAGACCAGACCAAAACAAGACCACAACAAAAATCAGACCAGACCAAAAATGAAAAATCAGACCACTAATGCAAACTCAAACAGACATAGAGATTTTGAAAGAACAGTAAACAACAAGCCACTTTAATAATGGTTTCATCTAAATCACTAAAACAAGACCAAGGCAAAAATCATACCAAAACAAGATAGAAAGAAACAAAAGAGAAATTGAAAATTAAGACCAAAACAAGACCAAGGCAAAAATCACAGGAGACCAAAACAAGTGCAATAAGAACAGAACAGAAACGAAAGAGAAACTGAAAAATCATACCACAACAAGAGAACATAAGATCAAAACCAGACAATCATATGCTAAGAAGAGGAAGACAAAAACGAAATCACCTTAAGGAATATCTCATTCTTTTCTTCAATGGTGAGGGTCCGATGAGTTGATTGTTCAGACGAATTCTCTGAAGTTTCGGACAATTGACATCCATTTGAGACATTATCTCTTCTATGTTCTTCTCATAAGTCTCAGCTACTCTTTTGGCCTTTAGATCAACAAAAGTTCCGTCATTCCTAGTATGTGTTCTCCGAAACACTTCTCCAAGCGTTACAGGACGCCCCAATTCTTCCTCCTATAAAGATACAAAAACAGATGAATTATGTGAAGTACAAAAATCAGACCAGACCAAAACTGAAAAATCAGACCACTAAGCTCTAAATTTAGCAATCGAACCCTTCATAAAACACATAGTCTCATTAAAGATCCAATGCAAACTCAAACAGATATAGAGATATTGAAAGAACAGTAAACAACAAGCACACTTTAATAATGGTTTCATATATATCACTAAAACAAGATCAAGGCAAATATCAGACCAAAACAAAATAGAAAGAAACAAAAGAGAAACTGAAAATTAAGACCAAAAAAAGACCAAGGCAAAAATCAGAGGAGACCAAAACATGGAATGATTTTGGTCTCTCAATTGCATCCGATAGAAAGAAACAAAAGAGAACTTGAAAATTAAGACCAAGGAAAATATCAGAGGAGATCAAAACACGTATGATTTTGGTCTCTCAATTGCATCCGATAGAAAAAAACAAAAGAGAAACTGAAAATCAAGACCAAGGCAAAAATCATATAGAAAGAAACAAAAGAGAAACTGAAAATTAAGACCAAAACAAGACCAAGGCAAAAATCAGAGACCAAATCAAAGAAAAACGTTTATCCATTTTTTGTTGAACTTGCAAGTATGATTTTTGACATGATACGTGTTTGTGGACTCCAAGACCGCCACAGTCAGAGTTACGGCACTGCGATGCATTAGAGCTCCTCTTAATTGCATACGGAGTGTTCCAACGATTCCACATTTCAGTCCAAAGTGCTGGCCCAATCCAAGGCGGTCTCTCACCACTCTTCTTAACTTGACTAACAATTCCTTTCATCCGATTTTTGGCTCTCTTCAAGAATTCGTCTTTCACCATCTCGGTAATGCCGGTATCCCAATTGTACTTCCGGTACACAATACAATATTGCTAAGTATAAAAGATACTAATTCATTACAATGTAACTATAAAACAATAAAAACTATATCAAACATTACCGCAAAAGTTCTGAAATATCTTTCTTGAATGTGTATAGGTGTAGTCTTCTAGCTAAAGTAAGGACCGTCGAACTTCTTCGGAAATTTTCCAGCAATGACTCGAGACAATTTACTTTTGTCCTTGTCAAACTTGTTACATGAGTATCGAAATAGGTTTAGAAATGAAATTCAAACTTTGATCTAATTTAACAAGTTATTGAAAGGTTATATCATCAAACTTTGATCTAATTTAAAAATTTTCAAAAAAGTTTCAGAATTTACATGAAACCGATGGTTCAGACATTGAGCTAGATTACAATAACTCAAAAAATTTATACTCCATATCCAAACATGGATAATGACAATAACTCGATTGAAAAAACTAAACTAAAAGCTATATCATATCACGGCATCTCTACATATCATAACACGGCGTCTCAAGAAAATTTCAGAAACGTTTCAGCGTTTTGTCTCAACACCTGGGATAGGATGCTCACTCAAGACTGGTAGATGTTCACGGCCAGGAAGAGCCAGCAAAGCATCTAACAACTCTTGGTAATCTTGTTGTTTTGGCTCTGGAGCATTAGGAGGAGGAGGAAGTTGATGCTCGGGAATATGAACAGCCGGCTGTTGTGGGTTAAGAATTTGATAAGGAGCCGGCTGTGGCTGAAGAGCATGAAGCGGCTGTTGCTGAAGAGGAGCCGGCGGTTGCTGAAGAGGAGGCGACGGTTGCTGAAGAGGAGCCGGCGGTTGCTGAAGAGGAGGCGACGGTTGCTGAAGAGGAGCCGGCGGTTGCTGAAGAGGAGCCGGCGGTTGCTGAGGAGGAGCTGGCGGTTGCTGAGGAGGAGGAAGCGGTTGTTGTGTCGCCAGTGGATATTGGGACGGAAGTGATGCTCTAGATGGCTGGAAAGTCGATGGTGTCGCGTTCGTGGACGGGTTGGAGACGTGAGACACTACAAGAAAACACAGTTTTTGCGACCCCCAAAAGAGTCACAAAATGGTCGCAAATGACTCATTTGCGACCATTTTGGGACTAAAAAAAAGTAGTCGCAAATATTTGGTCTCTAAATAAAGTGGTCACAAAACAGTTGCTCTTTCGCGACTAATATGTGACTCCAACTATCAGTAATAATTTAGAGACTGATTTGCGACTACCAGTAAAAACAAAAGAAAAAAAAACAAAATTAAAAAAAAGAAAATAATTAAATTGATATATATATATATATATATATATATAAAATATCTAAATACAAAAAACAAAAAAAAAACAAAAAAAAATAATATATCTTCAATCTTCTTCTCCCTCGCCGGCACCGATCACCCTCCATGGCCAAGATCTGCTCCTTTGCCTGCATCCCGAGCTCAGCCTGACTCGCGAACTCCTCCGTCTGGCTTAGGCCGCCGGGAAGCAACCACCACGAACCACCCTCGATGCGAGGCACGAACCCATCAGAGCAACCACCACGCAGCCCAACATCACCGCCGCCAAGAAGAAACCTTGCTTCCCCGCCGAGGATCGGAGCGTTGACAGACAGCCTCGCTTCCGCCGTTGCAGATCTATTCTGCCGCCGAGAAGAAACCTCGCTTCCACAAACCGCACGACAGCCTCGCCGGCGGTGAGCATCTGCAAAAAAAAAGAGAGTTAGATGTCGAAGGAAGAAGATACAGAGAGAAAAAAGAGAATTAGATGTCGAAGAGAAGGAAGAAGAAGAAGAATCGAGAGAGAGAGAGAATGATAAACTCAATTAAAAAAAGAAGAAGATTTGGTCAGTTGGATTAAACCAATCAACGGTGGAGGATCTCAATCTTTGTCTCACTGAACTAGCCAATGAGAAGTTTTCATTATTTTTGACATTTTGTCGCAAATTAGTCGGACTATTTTGTGACTACTAATAAAAAAAATCGAGTGGAGTCGCAAATTAGTCGCAAATTTGGGACTCTTTTGTGACTACTTATACATGTTATGAGTAGAATCAAAAACCTTTACCCTAAACCCTAAACTTTAAGAACCTAGAAGGTTTGAATATGACTTTACAATGATTATGTGTATATAATAGTTTTAAAATATGTTAAAACTTAAAAATAAGTAAATTTTGAGAGAATTTCTATCTTTCAAAATCATTCCTTATAAAACACATGTAACACTTAGTACATGTTATGATTATATTGAAATTTTGTAAGTGTTATACTTTTTGTATATTATTTGTTTATGTGTAAGATCTTGTTTACAATTTAAGATTTAGAGTTTATGATTAAGGGTTAGAGGTTTATGGTTTAGAATTTATGATTTATAAAATGATTATATTAAAAAATTTTGTAAGTGTTGAATTTTTTTTGTATATTATTTGATGTTTATGTGTAAGATCTAGTTTACAATTTAAGATTTACATCAAGTTTATGATTAAGGGTTAGAGATTTAGGGTTTAGGGTTAATGGTTTGTGGTTGGGGTTTAGAATTTATGATTTTTAAAAAAAAATCGAGTGGAGTTGCAAATTAGTCGCAAATTTGGGACCTTTTTGTGACTACTTATACATGTTATGAGTAGAATCAAAAACCTTTACCCTAAACCCTAAACTTTAAGAACCTATAAGGTTTGAATATGACTTTACAATGATTATGTGTATATAGCAGTTCAAAAATATGTTAAAACTTATAAATTAACATATTTACAATTATATATTGATGAATTTTTTTTAAAAATTAAGTGGAGTTGNTAAACTGAAGCAAATCAGTCACAAATTTGGGACTACTTTCGCAAGTCCTTAAACAGTCACAAATAAGCGACTCTTGTCTGACTACTTTGTTTAGTCTGTAATTTACGACTATTGTGCCTCCGCATTATGAGTAGTTGCTTATTAGTCGAAAATCAGTTACAATACGGTCCCTCTTTTTTGCGACTAAAAAATAGTCGCAATATATAGTCACAAAAACTGTGTTTTCTTGTAGTGAGAAGACGATCCTCCACTGCCGCTTACTCCACCGCCGCTTCCTCCACCGCCGCTTACTCCACCGCCGCTTCCTCCACCGCCGCTTCCTCTCCCACAGCCGGTAAATCAGACACCTATGGTGGATTTACCACCACGGCCTCTACTTGATTTTTTCGGAGGCATCTCTTCAAGTTATGAACGAAATCGGATGAGAGGAGAGGAGATGACAATTTCGATCTATGAGAAGAAATTTAAGAGAGAAGGTTGAGAAATTCGAGAGAGAGAACTGTGTTTGAGAGAACTGTGTTCGACAAAAGAAAAAAAAAGCCCTAAGATGCTTAGTAATTAACGAAAGGGTCGCTAATTTGGTGGCAAAAAAGGAGGGATAAATTACCGCTTACATTTCATCAAAATCCTTAAATTTTTCATAAAATTTTAAGGAGTTGCAAAATAGTCGCACATATAATAGTAGCGAAATAGTCGCGAATAAGAGATGATAGTAGCAAAGTAGTCCTAAATTGTGACTGTTTTGTGACGCTATTTTATTAGTCACAAACCTATACCCTAAACCCTAAACTTTAAGAGCCAATAAAGTTTAAATATGACTTTACAAACATTCTTATTCTAATTCTAAAGTAGATTTCCCTTTTTAAAGAGTAAACTAACATATTGTAAGTAAATTTTGAAAAATTTAAATCTTTCGAAATCGTAAAACACATGTAACACTTCTTACATGTTATGAGAAGATACAATAAAAAGTTTAAAAATATTGGAAATTAAAAGTTTTTTATGTGTTATCAAGATTCAGTGTATATAGTAGTTCAAATCTATGTAAAACGTATAAATTAACATATTTACAATTACATATTGTTGAATTTCTTTTAAAAAATCAAGTGTAGTTGCTAAACAGTAGCAAATCAGTCCCAATTTTAAGAGTTAGTCGCAAATTAGTGGGTATTTTAAAACTCTTTTGTGACTACTATTAAAATTGTTAAAAAATCGGTTTTCCAGAGTATCAAACCCGAGACCTCTAAGCCATAAGACATGTGCTTAACCAAAGTGCCATTATGATCATTCAATATTTTATTACAATAACTAATATATAAATACACTTTTGTGACTACTATTAAAATTGGATAAAATCTATTT
>PKMM01017347.1:0-11339 GCA_002933915.1 Eutrema heterophyllum | reverse complement strand
GGAAGAAGCAATACTCTTGCACTTTGTTCTTTGGTTTGGAGCAAGGATTCTAAATTCGAGTTCTTCGATAGAGAAGCTTTCTTCATCCCTTTTCTTTACTGTTTTCTTTTCTATTTATTGATTATGTTTACCTCAGCTATGGCTGAGTAGTTCTTTTGTTGGGTGTAAGGTTTCAAAGGGGCTCTCATGGTTTGATTTCATATTAAGTTTTTAGACTAGGACACCGATTAGGGTTCTTCGTTTTATCCTCTTTCTTAATGCATGTTTGCTTGATTGATATCCTTGCAATTGAACTTAGGTATTTTTAGAACTACGAAAGTACTGGATCCATATGCTTGACCTAGGTTAAACGAGCAAAGCCGTCACAAGATCTCGAAAGTATACTTGTGGATGAGTTGTGAGCGTTAACGACTTTTGAGTATAATCACTAACTTTTTGCGCGGGCGGAGACGAAAGCTACCGGTCGAGTATTAAAGTTGTAGGTGTGTAGGGTGTACAAACTTAGACTACACATAGTGTCCGTGTTCCAAGTTAAGGAATCCAAAGACGACAAAAAGTCGCTTTAGAAGTCCTAGCAAGGTCTTAGTAGAAATCTGTCATGAACCCTAGAGAATACCCTTTGACCAACGTTTTGTTTAATTGTTTTACAACCTCGTTTTAATCATTTGCTTGCTTACTTTCTGTTTTATTCAATTGATTAATTTAGTTTAATTTTCCCTAGCTACAATCGTGACAACAAAACCCATAAAAATATAGCTTACGTCGAGACACAAGTTAGTAGTTGTTAGAAATTAGACAACACCTCCCCGTGGATTCGATCCCTAGTAATTGGGTAAACCCAACACGACGGTACTCATTCTGACGTGTCAAGTTTTGGCGCCGTTGCCGGGGATTGTTTTGCTTGTTTAATTTCGTATTCTAATTTCTGCTCTAGACACTTTTGATTTTCAAGCTCTTTGTTGCTCTTTTGACATTCTCCTTTATCTTTGTCTCTTTTTCTAAGGTGTATGAACACTAGGAGAACCCCTAGAGAAACCTTACCGCAACTAGACGATATCGACATACACGAGAGAGAACTCCGAAGACTCAAAAGAACTTTAAGGATGGCCGAGAATGACCGTCCGGAAGATCAACTAAACCGTGATCAACTTGATCACGAAGATGACCGTGATATTTCAGATCACGAAGAGGACCAAGAGGCTGTCTATGGTGCTGATGACCAGCCACATCTTGATCCCGAAGAAGACCCAAACCAAAACCGAAATGCTGAAAATCCGAGGCGACAACTTCCCGTCGATCGTGATGCACCAAGGAACGATGCTCAAGCTAATGCACCGATTCCTCCTATTGACGAGAACACCAACCTTCCTGCTCAACACGCTAATCCTCCTAGGAGACAAGCGCGTAACCGCATCATTGTTGATTTTGATGCACCATATCAATACTTCCAAAACCGAGCCGCAATTCAACTTCCTTTACCTTGATATCTTCATATTTTACATGTTCTAGCATACATTTTACTTAGAGCTTTGTGTCATTTGCATGCATAATCATGGTTTTGTCTTGCATTTAGGTCTCATTTAGAGTTTTGGACGTTTGCATTAGGTCCTAGTGAGTTCTTACATGTTTTAGAGTATTTTCTAGGTGATTGGAGGCAATTTGGGTATATTTGGAGAAATGGACCAAAGTAGAATGCAAGGGTCATCCAAACCGTCCAAAAGAACCTGCAGAAAGAAGGCTCTCCGATCTGATTTAGCTTCGGAGGTGTTCATTAAAGTTGTAGAGGGATGAGTTATCTTTCTACCAGAGTTTGAATCAAGCCATTTCGACGTGTGGTTTGGGAGATATGACAGATTCACTGAAGGTATGTCCGCTTGGCCGAGACAGTTTCGACCAACACCGCTCCGTCCATCCGGTGTGACCGTCCGGTGCAGGGACAGAACATTTTGGTGCTAAGCACCGGACCAGGCTCTCATTTCGCACCGAGTGGACCAGCCGGTGCGCGTCCCGCCTTTCCTCTCCATCATTTCACACCGACCCGTCCGTCCGGTGTAAGCATCCGGTGCTACCTCGCCTCTCCCTTGAAGAAGCATTCCACACCGAACCACCACACCGGACCGTCCATCCGGTGTTGGCATCGCGATCCAAGATCCAACCGGGTCAAGACCCGGTTTGTCCCGGGTTAACCCGGTTCGCCCCATTTTACTATTTAAGCCCAAAACCTAATTTTCTTGGTTTATGTCTTTTCTTATGCTAAAAACCTCTCTAAGTGTGTTCTAAGTAATTTGTAAGAGAGATCTTGATTTTATTTATGCAATCTAAGTTTTAGTTTCTTAATCTCTTCTAATCCTTCATCTTTCTATTCACTAATCATGATTAACAACACCTCTTTCATGAGATTTGGTGTGTTCTTCATGATTAGTGAGTAGTTCTTTTTAGAGCTCATGGATGAGGTAGATTAGGGGAATTTAGTGATTGATCTATGATGTCTAGGGCTTAGTTTACATCTTTTCTCTCTTATTTAGTGTTCATAATGCTAGATTAGGCTTGAGAGAGTTAATCTAGATCATAGGGAATTTCATGCACACAAGGTGTTCGATGAAATTCTCCAAAGAACTAAATAAGGGATTTTGCTTGCTTAGCCTATGAGAGTAGTTGTCTAAAGAGTATTAGGGCTATTGGAACTTATGATTAATGTTTGTTGATTAACTTTTCACAAATGAGAGTTTGTTCTTGATTAATTAATTAGCAAAGTGATTAAGGCCATGAGAGTGGATTAATCTTGTTTAAGTGTTCTAGGCTAATGGAAATTGCTTGATCGTGTGAAATGACATTATAGGTTGATCATTGAAGTCCCCAAAGTCAATAAGCTCATCCAAGAGCTTGTCTTTATTAATTTTTTAATCTCGTTTAGCATTGCTTATTACTTGGTTGTTAAAATTTGAATCATTAGGTTGTTAGAAAACCAAAATCAACTTGTTAGCTTAACTTAAGAAGATTTATGTATTCTTAGTGCTTGGAACTTAACCCATTGGATTCGATACTTCATGTACTACATTGTATATTGAGTAATTGATCTCAAAGACCCAAAAGTCTACAATCATACCTCATAGGAACGATTTCGAGATCAAACCTCAAATCATTGCCTTGATTAAGCAAAACCAATTTCATGGAGTTACTACCGAGCATCCGATGGAGCATATCGAGTTGTTCGAAGAGATTTGTAGCACGACGAGAACAAACCAAGTTCCCGCCGATTATGTGAAGTGTAAGCTTTTTCCTTTTTCTTTAGCCGATAAAGCTCACCGTTGGTTGAAATCTTTGCCCGCAGGATCTATTACTAATTAGGAAGAGTGCAAAGCCACCTTCCTAAACCATTTCTACACAAAGTCGAGATCCAACTCTTTGAGAAACAAAATTCAAAGTTTTCATCAACAACTGGTGAAGTCTTTCCATGAAGCATGGGAACGTTTTAAGGAGTACGAGAGAGATTTCCCTCACCACGGTTTCTCCGGTCCGAATTTACTCAACACTTTCTACCGAGGTTTATTACCGAAATATCAACTTTCTCTCGACACGACCAGCAATGGAGATTTTTCTATGAAGACCATCAACCAAGGAAGAGCTCTCATCGAGAATCTTGCTATGGCTAATAGCAACAATTCTCCCGACTATGATAGATCGACTAGATCAAATGCATCGGAATCTAAGGAGATAGCCGAGCTAAAGAACATGATGAATCAACTTCTCAAGAAAAAAAACCGCCAAGTACACGCTTGTGAAGCTAACTATGAAGGCGAAGACATTGCTTACTACGAACCCGACAACAACGGTTCATATTCTCAAGAAGAAGAAGTTAACTATGTGGGAGCACAAGGCTACTATCAAAGCCGTTTCAACAATGGATTCAACAACAACTTCTGCAACGCCAACTTCAATAATCTCTCATACCGAAATCAGAACGTGGATAACTCCCAAGATCAACCTTATCCTCAACAATCCAAGCCTTTTCAAAACCGGTTCCAAAACAGGAACTATGGAGGAAATGGGAATTCCAACCACGATCACCTTTTAACGCTCAAGCCGCTCCTTACAAAAACTCAAACACGCAGCAACAAGGTACTTCTAACTCTCAACTTGCTGCCCAAATAGCGAAGCTTGAGCAATCAATTCAACTACTCGCTCAAAGCAACGAGAAAACAGCGAAAGATTTTAACGTAAGAGTAGAGTGTATGTACAATGACTTGAATGTGAAGTTCGAATGTCTTTCGACCCATGTCAAGAAGTTGGATATGCAAGTCTCTCAAACTGCGGATTATCCAAGAGACCGAACGGAGCTTTGCCCGGAAGAGTAGAAGATAACCCGAAGAGATTTTGCAACGTGATTACTACCGTGGCCAAGAAGGAAATCAACAATGAACTGAAGCAAGGAGGAGCTTCGAAATTCGTCCAACTATATGGAAGAGCCAACACCAAATCCAACATGGTTCGAGAACCACCATTTGAGGTACCTAAACAAACACCGTTTCAAAGGCTAAGAAAAGCCGATGATCCGGGATGTTTTTCTTTTTCTTGCTCAATTTCCGGAATAAATTTTGCAGATTTTCTATGAGATTCGGGAGCCAACGGCAACATCAGATCAAAGACGTTTGCCAATAAGCTTGGTATAAAGACTCACACCTTCTACCGTGAGCGTTGTTTTTGGAGATTCATAGCAAAAGAAGCCCGAAGGAGTGATTCATGACCTTCAAATACTCGTTGAGAACAAGATTGTTCCTGCTGATTTTCAAGTACTCGAGATGGATTGAGACGAAGATAGACCATTGATTTTTGGTCGACCGTTCTTGGCTACCGTTGGCGCCATCCTTGATCACACCAACCGTCATGTTGTTTTCTTGAATGTGGATCGAAGAAAGTTTTATCCTACTGTCCCGGATGGAACTCCAATCCCGAAGGACAAGCACAAGAAGAAGAAGTCGATGCTTCCTAAGAAAAATGAGAAAGACGAGTCAACTAAGCCACAAACTCCAAAGGTAAGTCAACCTTTTATTTCTAAACCTTCTGCAAAAATCAGGATCACCATTCCACCCGAATTAAGAGACTCTGAAGAAGAGCAAGTGGAAGGAATGATCATGAAAACAAAGCAAGTTCTTCAAAATGCAATGATTCCGAGAAAACGCGGGAAGAAGAAAGGGCTACAAGACATAGGCGAATCACATTTCAATCTCGATGAAACCCAAGGAACGTTTGTTCCCGGGACATCTTCTTCTCACGCCTATATCCCACCAAAAGTCGAGCCAACGACTTTAACCAAAAGCGCTTGATGGGAGGCAACCCATTTTGTACGTTTTCTTTCATTTATTTTACCGTTCTTTTTCTATTGACGTTTTTCTTTTTAATATTTCAGGCTTTATATAAAAACACAAAAACCCAAAAACATTCAAAAAATCAGAAACACAAAAAATGAAGAAGGCGTTCGAAACGGATCAAGAAACGACAAAGGAACGAGGGAGAAAACACTCCCTAGACGAAAGCCACTCGGCCGCGGCTGGAGCAGCCCGACCCGCGGTGAGCAGGCAATCGACCGCGCCTTCGTTGGCGCGCGCGGGTTCGACTTGCGGCCAACCTATTTCCGACCAGAACCAATCCCGACGTTTCCCGAACCGTTCCCAACCTTGAAACGTGCAATCCCGACCTGTTCCCGACATGTAATTGAACCATCCCGATTTGATTCCTGTGTCCCGCTAAGGTAAGTTCCCGAAAAAGTTTTTGAAAAACAGAAAACTTCTTTTTGCATAAAAACAAATTTTCAAAGACAAAAAGAGTATTTCAAGATCGAAGGCTCTATTTCTTCTTCTCTTCCAAGAGACTTGAAGATTTTGAGCAAGAACAACTTTTTCAATTTCAAAACTTTTACCAAAATTCTTTGGTCCATTATCACTCTTTTTCAAAGGAGATTCCAATTCCACAATCATCTCATCTCTTCCAACAAGGTATGAACCTAAAACTCTACTTTTTCATATGAGCTAACTCTAAGTTTTTTTTAATTCAACTAGATCTATGTCTATGATAGCTAGAAATTGTTTGAGAACTTGAGATTGAACTTCTAGTATGTCTAGATTTCAATTTTAGCACTTAATTATTAAGGATTTGAGATTTATGGAATTTGAAAATTTCGAGCTTAACTAAAAACAAATTTTGAGATTAATTTTGATTAATTTAGACAAGTCTTGCTATATTGATAGTTAGTAACTGGTAATCAACTGAAATTGCTTGAAGATGAGTTTAAAATCCATATCTAGAAAGTTTTTATGCAAGTGCGTCACAAAACCCGAAATTTATGATTATCACCTCGATTTGTTTAATTTATGCCCAATATCTCTCGCTTGTTTATTGATTGTGTCTCTTGATACTCGATTTAGTATCCTCGCACATTGAAACTTTTCAATCACAACCATATTCATACTTTTGCCGAGTTGTTTCTCTATTTTGTAGGAACTATGGACCACCTGAGATCTCGCATAACTCGCTCTAAGAAGAGTGGATACGTAGGAGAATCTTCCTAGAGATCATTATCTAGGCAACCCGAGGAGAGCCAAGGTGGCTCGGACACAACGAGCGTAGAAGACGACACAAATCTTGGCGAGTTCTTTGCAAGTTGACGATCTATTAGAACTCGCGGGCCTATTCCTCGACGTGACCCGACGCCTTCTCCTCCACGTGAACCAACACCACCTCCGGAATGAAGACCAAAGGTACGATATGTCGGACAACCTATGGACCCGAATATCGATTACCTCGAGAAGCTCAAAAGGATGGTTAACAAATCAACACCTAGCATAGATTACTCGACTCTCGACATGCTCGGGATTAGAGAAGACGTGGTTTGGTACCTCGAGAAGCTTAATCTTAGACAATTCATGGAGCTCAATCTACCCACCTACGAAGATCTCACCAAGGAATTCTTAACAACCGTCACCATGTGCTACAAGAGACGCTATAATCCGATAGCGAATGATGGTACACTTACTTTTACCATACGTGGATATTCTTATGCTCTAACTATCCCAGAACTTTGTGAAGCTTTGAAGCTTCAATATCTCGATGAGATTCACCCCGAGGGGGATCCCGATGAAGATCTATGGAGCATAATGGGATGAGCTGTCTATGACAACGGAAGATCCAAAGCTTCCGTACTCACGCACTCCGCTGTCCGCTTTGTATACAAACTCTTCGCGCACGCCATATTCTCGAGAGCAAACGTGGCAAGTGTCCTCAAAGGCGAGCTCGTCACTTTTCAATTACCATTAACCGAGGACCCGCGTTTTGCTTGCTTTGCTTGTATCACCGCGAAGAATTTGGTGAAGGTAAAGCACGAAACGATCAACACGAAGCCCAAGGACATTACTACCGCTTTTGGAAGCATCATCACGGCAATTCTACAAGCCGTTCACTTCGATTTCTCGACCGAGGTTCCACTCCAAGGAAGCTGCTTCGACTTGATGCAATTCGCCCGAGACCGCACTATCTCTCGCGCTTCACTCGACCCCGACCAATTTGGATTCAAATATTTGACTAACGTCGGTGAGTCATACATTGTTTTCTTACCTTCTAACTCTGTCCCTAGACTCCGAGAAGGAGCAGCACCTAGATGGATACCGGAGACGATGGACTATGTTCCCACCGCTCCGCGCCTACCATACACTATTGGCGAGTTCATAGTGGCAAAGGCCAACCGAGACGCAGCTGCTGAGCGTACTCGACTACTTCTACAATCACAGACCCGTGCTCCATCCGCTCCTGCGAGCTCATCACATGAACACGGACCAGAATACGCAGCCATGGAGAAGAAGATAGCACGACAAGAGAGACAATACCATCTTTTTATTTTATTTTATGTTCGAACTCTTTTATTTATTTTGCTCTTTTATTTTGATGTCTTTTCCATCTTCTCACCAAAATTTTCACACTAAGGACAGTGTGATTTAAGTCTGGGGGAGGATGTTTATCCGTAGTAATCTCTTTTCATTTCTTTTCTTATTTTTCGCTCTATAAAAATTTTTTATGTAATCTTTTTCTATTTTTATTAAGTATTTTTCAAGAACATAAGAACAAAATCTATGATGATTTCGACCTGTGTGCTTATACGCTATCTCCACGTGCCAGCTCTTTTGTGGTTTGGTACTAAACTAGGCGGTAGCTAGAGTGCTTGCAATGCGACATCCCTAGAGGATTTCGACCCATAGAGATTTTTCTAAGAGGATATACTAGCTCACTTTATTTGAACTTAATCTATATTTAACTTTCTTATCAAAGGTTTTAAGCGAGACAACGAGTCATACATCTAGGACATCTTTTCCTTTTCACCACTCTTTGTTGTCTTAGATGGCCGGTTCACCTTTAGCTAGTACCCCACCCGAAACTTAACCATTGTTCAAACCTCATGGAACTCTCTTTGTGTCATATATGCAGATAAGTGCAAAAACGCCGGAGAGGGAGGAACGACACAGTTTTCAGTCACTAAAGACGAAGACGATACGCGATTGATGGAGGTGAATTCAACAAGATAAGAACTTGGATATGCCTTGGAAAAACTCAAAATCATGGTAATTTTCCTGCCCCCTAAGACTCTATATCATTAAGGCATTTCCCCCCTTCTTTAAAAAAAAAAAAAAAAATTCGAAAATAATCGAAAGGGAAAGGAAATAAAAACCTAAAAAGAGTCTAGGTTGGTCGAAATACTTATGAGCCATCCATGGTTTGTTTGTGAGAAGTTTGTCATTCCGAACCCACAGAAAAATCTAAGTCTGGGGGAATAACATAAAACTTCTGTTTTTGGAGAAATGAGGAAGTGCAACATTTTTTACGCAAGAAGAAGTGACTGGAAACTGTGGATATCAACATCTCCATCCTCTCTTGCTGTTTTGCATAATATCTAGCACCCTCCGACGAAAATACGGTAACCCGAAACACTTTTAACCTCACCTCTAAATGCCCTTAATACCTAGCCTCGATTGTCTTGTTTAGAATTTTTGATAAGAATCACGCAACCTTTTAATGAATGTGAAGAGCTAGTTGACTGGAAGTTAGGTTTCGAATGGTTAGATTTTCGCATGACGGACACCGTGGACTAGCGTTGCAGTACTTTAGTGAGAATTTTCTAGGCTAAACCCGATTGATGCATTACGTTGGTTATGGTTTAGAAGGACGGTCACTGAGATTTTTTTTAGTTCCTATATTTTCGAAAATCTCTTTCCGAGTTTAGATTTCTGTTTTTCTTAGGACAAACAAAGGTCTAAGTCTGGGGGAGTTGATAACACCGGTTTTTGACCATTTTTATGGATCGCTTTAATATCTTATGCAGGCGTTTTAACTCTGTTTTCAATGGTTTTCAAAGTGATTTCCATGTTTTAGTATTTTGAAAGACGTTTCAGGTAACTTGGGATAAAGGAGTGAACAAAAGTACGTTTTTGGATAAACTCGGACCGTCAGAAGTCTTGCTATCAAAGAAGACATTCTCACCGTATGATCATCACCAAATTTAGACAAAACAAAGTAGATACAACCAGCTTTCAAATGCAATTGGATTGGAGACGATCCAATGGTTGGATCCTTAAATATACCGAAGCACTGAAGACAGATGAAGCTGCCTCGAAGAGAAGTCCACCACGCCTGGGAGAGTTCCACCCGCAGCCAAGCCATGATCCACCACGCTTGGAGGAGTTCCACCCGCGGCCAAAGACATGATCCGCCACGCCTGGAGGAGTTCCACCCGCGGCCAAAGCCATGTTCGCCGCGCCTAGAAGGCATGTACCCGCGGCCAAGCCCTGCTGCGACCAAATAAAGTCTTTTCTTCACCCGATGTCAAAACCGTCTTTCCACATCAAACCCTAAACGAAGCCTAGGCTATATAAACTCATTTTTAGGTCTTTTACGCTAGACACACAACATTAGACATTTTACTTTCACGCTTTTGAGGCAGAAGCAATACTCTTGCACTTTGTTCTTCGGTTTGGAGCATGGATTCTCAATTCGAGTTCTTCGATAGAAAAGCTTTCTTTATCCCTTTTCTTTACTGTTTTCTTTTCTATTTATTGATTATGTTTACCTCAGTTATGGCTGAGTAGTTCTTTTGTTGGGTGTAAGGTTTCAAAGGGGCTCTCATGGTTCGATTTCTTATTAAGTTTTTAGACTAGGACACCGATTAGGGTTCTTCGTTTTATCCTCTTTCTTAATGCATGTTTGCTTGATTGATCTCCTTGCAATTGAACTTAGGTATTTTTAGAACTACGAAAGTATTGGATCCATATGCTTGACCTAGGGTAAATGAGCAAAGCCGTCACAAGATCTCGAAAGTATACTTGTGGAGGAGTTGTGAGCGTTAACGACTTTTGAGTATAATCACTAACTTTTTGGGCGGGCGGAGACGAAAGCTACATGTCGAGTATTAAAGTTGTAGGTCTATAGGGTGTACGAACGTAGACTACACATAGTGTCCGTGTTCCAAGTTCAAGAATCCACAGACGACAAAAAGTCGCTTTAGAAGTCCTAGCAAAGTCTTAGTAGAAATCGGTCATGAACCCTAGAGAATACCCTTTGCCCAACGTTTCGTTTAATTGTTTTACAACCTCGTTTTAATCATTTGCTTGCTTACTTTATGTTTTATTCAATTGCTTAATTTAGTTTATTTTTCCCTAGCTACAATCGTGACAACAAAACCCATAAAAATATAGCTTACGTCTAGAGACAAGTTAGGAGTCGTTAGAAATTAGACAACACCTCCCCGTGGATTCGATCCCTAAATACTACTTCGTGATGTACTCTTGCAGCCTAGTAATTGGGTAAACCCAACACGACGGTACCCATTCCAACGTGTCAACCGGCGACTCTTCCTCCTCTTCCCACCGGCGAGTTCAAGGTAAGCGTTCTAGTTTTTTATTATTTTTATAGATTTGTACTTTAATTAGGTTGTTAGATTTGTTAGAAATTAGGTTGTTAGATTTGTTAGAAATTAGATTGTTAGATTTGTATTTGAATTATGATGAATTTAGATTAGTTTTTTGTTGTTAGTAAATTGTAATTTAGGTTGATGAATTTGGATTAGTTGTTAGTTGTTGTTAGTAACTTGTAAATTTAGTTATTGTTTTTGTTAAAAATTCGGAATTTGATAATTGTATTTTTTGAATTTAATTATATTTTTTGATAATCAATTTTGAAATTTGGATTTAAATTAGATTTTTGATAATTAGAGAATTTTGATAACGATTTTGATAATTAGAGAATTATAGAATTTTAGATTTTGATAATTAGATAAATTTGGATTTTTTTTTAATTTTGTA
>PKMM01017278.1:251347-341239 GCA_002933915.1 Eutrema heterophyllum | reverse complement strand
GTTTTGCAAGAACATCTCCTAGAAAAAAAAGGAAGAGAGAGAATGAGAATGAGAATGAGAAGAAAGAAACCCTGACAAACTCTTCTCACACTTGTCTTGTTATGATTGGTCTAATTGAGATATCTTTCAATGAAAAATTAATATAATTTGTGTACACACTTAAAATTGTGTTCATAGTTAAAATGAGAAAGTCAAGTTGAGAAACTCCCATCGGAGATGATCTAATTGTTTAGCACGACTATATATATATAAATTGAAAAAAAAAAACATCACTTGTAAATATTCCACACACTTCTAGGTGCTCGGTTCTTGATATTGGAGAACTAAGCTTTAGTTAATCAAAACACTAATATGAAGATTAATTGTTAGAATAAAATGAGTACATGAATTGATCGTATTCGTACATTACAAGAATATTATACAGAATGAAGATACTTTAGTTAGAGCCTACACATATTGAATATAAGATTTTTACACTTATATAAATGCTTCTTAATGTAGTTATCCCTCTCTCACTTACACAAAACATAATGAATTTTTAACTAACACATTAAGTAACTTTGTCGCTATGATATTATGTAGAGGCTCTAACTGTGAGTAACTTCATACGGTACATTAGTAGTTTCTACATAATATCATAGCGACAAAGTTACTAAATGTGTTAGTTAAAAATTCATTATGTTTTGTGTAAGTGAGAAAGGGATAACTACATTAAGAAGCATTTATATAAGTGTAAAAAGTAAATACATGAAATAATCAGGTGGTTTCGGTCATTTTGATCAAAACCAATGACCGATTCCTTCTTGTTGAATTAAAAAATTAATGGTGAAAAAAAAGTATCTACGAGATGTTACCATTCCAACCAGAAAATTCATCAAGGAGATCTGATCTGTATACCCTATTACACTTTTGAATACTAGGATTTTGAAGCAGAATAAACTAACATTACAGTGTTGGAAGGGTAATCATCACATTGTTACGTTTCTAAAGATTTTGTGACGTTCAAAATTGAGAAAAAAAAATCACTAAAACCTGTTAAAGAAGAGAAAATATATATATAAAGACTACATTTGTAGGTCGCATTTTGAGAGAGACTGGTAACTATTTCTAACTTGGTTAATAGTTATGTTGCTTTATTGAGAAAATAGGATTGTGTTTTTTTTTTTTTTGAGTTACGTTGGAAACGATAACTGAAAAGTCCAACCAAAATTGAAAAGCAGTCATGATTATAAATCAGAACTTCTAATATATTAGGATCCTTATTATAGCACTTATATTCTAAAACAGAGTTATCGTAACATTTGTGCAGGATCAGGTAGAAATACAGAATAATATATGCAAATGGTCCCTGAACAGTTGCAGGAGGAGCATGACGTTTGCACAAACAGTTGTGGGAGGCTGTGGTAATCGTGGTCGGGGAAAAAGTGGTCGTGGCTAGTTTGACCAAACGGGAAGGGGAAGATTTGATTACTTTCTTTTACAAAGTTATCATATCTTATGCTTTACACTTTTGTGTAATTTTTTCCCACAAATCTGTGACTTTGAGTCACAATTGTGTCCGTTTGCAATCATTAAATAAATTAATTTAAAAAGAAAAAGAAAAAACAAAAGTTCCTGAACAAGATCAAGATCAAGATCAAGATCATGACGATCTGGTGAACAGTTTTTATTTATTTATAATCGAATAACGTCAAAAAAAAAATAAAGTAGTAGCTCGTCAGAAGTCAGTGTCCACTAGTGTTAATATAGTTTCTCACTATAACTTGAGCCAAGGGACCTTACTGCTATCATAGAAGATATAACTATACGTATCCTGTTTATTAATGTCATATAAATGACCAAAACAAATTTTTACAGGAAAGTTGACAGCATATTTGGATCCATGCTCCACCTACCGCTCTTCAGTTTTTTTTTTTGTTTTTCCAATTGGTCACATTAGATTCACAAATTATGCCACTTTAACTTTTTTTTAACCAATTCCACATTTCAACAAAATTTGTAATTCTTCTCAAATGTGTGTTGTCAATTTTCCACATTTCAACAAATTTAGTAATTTTTCCCAAATGTGCGTTGTCAATTTTATTCAAACCAATATAATTACAAATCCGACCGCACCAAATGGTGAAAATGGATGTTTACAGTATACAACTCTTTTTTTTTTTTTTTGCCAGCAATTCATAATATCATTATGAAAGCCCATAGAGGGCACAAGTACAAAAAAATTACAGCTTTGTAATAAAAACACGTGTAAACACCACAGCCACGCGTCAGCTTCTGGAAATAGGCGAGATGAGTCATCTCTAGTGTTGTCACCAACTTCGATTGAGCGCCACCGCCGGAAATTATCAACCACCGCCGATGTTTGTCACCAAGTACTCCACGAATCATCAACTCTCACCCATTTAAGCCCCTTCCTTCGATTACACCAAAACTTCAAATCAGATCTTCTACTGATACCTTCCGCTTGAGTTCGCCGAAAGGAGGTGTGGTTGGATCTTTCTATTTTTGCGTGTTTCACGTGGGTTGCTTCTTTTAAGAAATCTATTTTATTAATTTAAACGTCATTGAAAATTAAAATATTTATATCTGTTTCACCGTAATTTTGATACATTTCACATATATTAAAAAAATTATTAAAAATTTAATATTATTCTTTATTAATATATTAAATAATTTTTCTTTGTAATACACTAAAATAATAAGTATAAAACTGATTTTTTTTTTTTAATTATACATCGAAAATATAAAACGAAACTAAACGTGAAACAAAAATAAAATTTTAAAATAATTTTTTTTTCGTGAAACGGAGCCACCCATTATGGACCGTCAAGCCAAAATTATTATCTTTACATCAAAATAATTGCAATAAAGTTAATTATTAAAGAGATTGAAGAGCAGATCGATCGCCTACAAAAGGAGTCACAAAGATGCATGAAAAACACTGTACTAAAAAAAAAATCCTCCCTTTCTCTATCTTTGGATCTGAAAACATTACCTTGACGGATCGAAGAAAGCAAGATCAAAAACTAAAAAAATGGGACACGTTTTCGACCCTAAAATCATAAATGAGAATAACGGAGATGAAGAAACGGAGCTTGGTTTGAGGGCGGTGAGGCTAGCCAACTACATAACCTTCCCGATGGTTTTCAAAGCCGCCATCGAGCTCGGTGTCATCGACACTCTCTACTCGGCTGCTCGTGCTGACGTCAATGGATCCGGTTCGTTCCTCAAACCGTCTGAGATAGCGGCTCGGCTTCCCACAAAGCCTAGTAACCCTGAAGCACCGGCTCTGCTGGACCGTATGCTTCGTTTACTCACCAGCTACTCAATGGTCAAGTGCCAAGTCGTTGATGGTGAGAGGGTTTACAAAGCCGAGCCGATTTGCAAGTATTTCTTGAGATACAATATTGAAGAAATGGGGACACTTGCTTCTCAATTCATTCTTGAACTCGACAGTGTCTTCCTCAACACCTGGTACTTACTTTCTTGATCTCTTTTCGATTTCTATATAAGATACAAAAAAAGGTTTTTTTTGTTTTTTTGCTGAATAACTAAATTTTCCAGGGCACAATTAAAAGATGTGGTGCTAGAAGGAGGAGATGCATTTGCCCGCGCCAACGGTGGGTTGAAGCTCTTTGATTATATGGGAACAGATGAAAGATTAAGCAAACTCTTTAACCGGACTGGATTCAGTGTCGGGGTTTTGAAGAAGTTTCTAGAAGTGTATAAAGGTTTCGAAGGAGTTAACGTGTTGGTTGATGTGGGAGGAGGAGTTGGAAATACACTAGGTTTTGTTACTTCAAAGTATCCAAACATTAAGGGTATCAATTTTGATCTAACTTGTGCTTTGACACAAGCACCTTCTTATCCTAATGTGGAGCATGTGGCTGGAGATATGTTTGTCGAAATCCCAAGAGGAGATGGTATCATCTTGAAAGTAAGACCCAAGCCTGTCTGATATGTTAATACTTCTCAAGTGTTGTTTTTTTTTGTACTTACTTTATATGTTTTACAGCGCATGCTTCATGACTGGACTGATGAAGACTGTGAAAAGATTCTCAAGAACTGCTGGAAAGCATTACCGGAGAATGGAAAAGTGATTGTCATGGAATTAGTTATTCCTGACGAGTCAGAGATTGGTGATGTGCAGTCCAACATTGCCTTTGATATGGATTTGTTGATGCTCACACAATGCTCTGGAGGAAAAGAGAGGACGCGGGCTGAGTATGAAGCTTTAGCTGCAAATTCGGGTTTTGCCAATTGCAACTTTGTATGCCACGCATATCATTTGTGGGTCATTGAGTTCACTAAACAGGCTTAAATTTGTAAGCTTATTCTTCTTGTGTTTTAAAAAGAGGCTGAACCGTCTCATGGTAATAAAAGTTGTATGGATCTTGAGCTCATTTCAGTTGAAAACTCGAATAAAGGTGATATTGTGCTTTGGTTAGAACTTGTAACATCTTATTTTTCTCTTGGAACGAACAAAACGAATAACAATGACTATAAGTGACATAAACAATGCTGATCCTCCAACTAACCGGAATCCTAGTTTGATTCTTCTTATTTGTCTAATTTTATCATTATCTTCATCAGAATCCATCTCTTGAATCACTTCAGCTTCCCAATCTTCTTCTGAGTCTTCAAATTCAACTTCTAACTCTTCTTCGTCATCTTCACTTGTTATCTTATCCACCGGTTCTTGGATCTCGTCTCGTTTATCATTTCTTCCTGGTTCGATTGATTCTTCTTTTACTATCTCTTGAATCTTTTTCGAGCTACCATCTTCCAACTCATTTTCTCTGTTCTGTTTTCCTCTGCAATAATGTGTTCTGTCTTCCACCAATTTTTTGATCCTTCCTTTCTCTTTACGTCTCTCTTCTTCACCTGTTTCTTTTTCTTTGATCTGATGAATATTTCTTGATTTAATATCCTTGCTTTTTGTTTCTGTCTTTGTTTCTTCATCTTTAAGGGCATCTGTTAATCTTTGTTGTACTAGTTCTCTGCTCTGGTCTTCTTTTCTCAGTCCTTCAGGTCCTTTTGATTCATGATGTTCAGATTTTTCCAAGACTTCCGTAATCATGCTCTTTTTGTTTTCTCCTTCTTGGTTTTTCATTCTCTCTTCCACCAATTCCTGAATGTTATCTCGGTTTTCATTTCTTTCCACCGTTTTAGTTGATTCTCGGTTTTCAATCCCCTTTAACTTTCTCGGGCCCTCTGCCTCTGCAATTTCTTTATCTTCCTTACCATCCTCTTCATTTCTGCAATAGTTTGGTCCCAGGTTCTTGTCTTGTTCCTCATCATTTCTCTTTTGTTCATGAGACTCTTGTTTTTCTTTTTCTTGAGTCTCTCTTAAGGTATCATCTCTACTATTTGTCTCTTGATTCTTATTCTCTTTTGCTTTAAAACTTGTGTCCTTTTCCACAAATGATTGCTTCTTGTCTTGTTCTCTGTGTCTCACCACTATTGCTAATTCTTCTTCTTCTTCTTCAAAGCCACCATCCCTGATTTTTGTCTCTCCCCCTGCTCTGTTTTCGTCTTTATCATCGTTGATTTCCTCTTCTGCAAGTTTTCCGCTCATCTCTACTTCCTCATTTCTTTCTAGTTTATCTGGCTTTTGTTCTCCATGTTCGTGAATCTTCCTTGGGCTATCATATTCATCTATTGTCTCTGCTTTCTCAACAACCTCTTCCTTTTCTTCTTCTCTCCTCTGATCACTTGTTTCTATCTCCACCACTTCTTGATTATTTTCCTTTTTCCTTCGCCCTCTCAATCTAGTTGATTCTTGTCCTTCAGTCTCATTCTTTTTTGAGCTATCATCGTTAGCTTTCGACTCCACCTGCAGTGTCATCGCCTTCTCCTTCTGCTCTCCTTCCCTTGTATGATATTCTTCTTTTCTGTCCTCTTCAGCCGTTAGTTCTTGGATTTTTTCTTGTTCTTCATATCTCTCTGTCTGATCTGATCCTTTTTCTTCAACATCTTGAGATTGGCTTGACTTTTCCATAGATTTTGTCTTGAGCACTGTCTTATATCGTCCTCCTTCATTCATTTCTTCTTCTCCGTGTCCCTGTATTTTTTCTTCAACTGACTGATTTTCTTGGATCTCACTTAGTTTCTTGTGTTTCTCTAATCCATCTGATTCATGTGCTTTAATTTTCTCAACCTTTTTTGAGCTAGCATCATCAGCTACTCTCTTCATCTCTTCACTTTCTCTATCAGCCATCTCCTTTTCCTCTTCTCTATGGTACTTTGTTCCTTCGACAATCGGTTCTAAAATCTTGTCATGCTTTCCCTTTTCTAGAATCTCATGTGGTTCTTGTCTGTTAATCTCTTGGTCCTCAATTCTGCTGTCAATCTTATCTTGCATCTCTTCTTCTGCAATTTTCTCATTTCCTTCTTTTTCTTTTTCAGGAGCATTTGTTTTCTCTTCCATTGGTTTCCGAGTCTTCGTCAGTTCCTCATTCTCTTCCAATTCGTCCAATTCAACCTTTTCAAACTTTCTTGATTTACCATTGTTGGCTTTTGTCTCCACCTCTGCTTTTTCTTCATCTTCTCGCTTTTCCACCTCCTTCAGTTGTTGGATTTTTTCTTGTTCCACTGGTCGTCTCTTTGATACATTGGATGATCCCTTTCTCAAAAACTCTTGACCTTTTCTAAGGCTATCATCTTCAGTCACCAGCTTTACCTCATGATTACTCGTTTCTTTCCTCTCTAGTTCTTCAATTTTGTCTCCCGGTTCTTGATCGTTCTTTCCATTTGATTCTTGTACTTTAGTCTCTCGAATCTTTCTCACAATACGATCGTCAATATTTTTCTCAAAAGTCTTCCTCTGTTTGCCTTTTTCTCTTCTCCTTCCTTCTCCATCATCATCTTTGCAATTCTCTCCTTTTCCTTCAAGTTCTTGGACTTGTGCTTCTTGCTCTTTTTTCTCTTTCTCGGCAACACTTTCTTCATATTCTTCTTTCACTTCCGGATCACTTCTTTTGGGGGTATTGTTTTGTTCCTTGTGTCCTTCTTGTTCTTCTATCGTTTGGAAATTTCTTAAACTATATTTTTCATTGTTGGCAATTACAGCTGCAGCTTCCTCTGCCTTTTCATCTTCTTGACCCCCTGTTTCGTCTTCTACAAAATCTTGGACTATGTCTAGTTTCTCGTGCCTCTCCGATTCATGTGATTCTTCTTTTTCAGTTTCTTGAGTATCTGTAGTAAAATCATCCACGAGAATTTTTTGTTTTACGCGATCACTTGCTCCCTCTCTTAGTAGTCCTCCCAGCTCGTCTAGTTTCCCGTATCGCTCCTGTTTGTAAGATTCTGGTTCTTTATTCTTCCTTACCTTTTTATTGATCTCATCCTCAACTTTTGTCTTAGTCTCTGCAACTTTTTCATATCTTTCTTCTTCATGTTCTCTGTTTCCTCCTGTGTGTTTATCTTCGGGATCAGTTGCTTTCTCTTTAACAAAATTCTCGATCTCTTCACTTTCCTCCTGTCTCCAATCTTCATATGATTTTTGTTTTTGAAACTCATGAAACTTGCCTGAACTATCACCTTCTATTTTTCCTTCTCCTTTTTCAAGTTCACCTAAATCCAGATTGCCAGTCTCTTGGCTTCTTACGATATCGTTTTTCTTGACTTTTTCTCTGTGATCATTTAGTTCCGTTTTCATTAACTCCTGGATCATGTCTTCTTCCCCATGTCTCTTATGTCTACCCAATTTTGGATCTTCACCTTCTCGAACCTTTCTCAAGCTACCATCTTTAGTTTCTGTCCTTCTTTCCACAATCTCATTCTCCTCCATTTCTCTAGTTTTGTCTGTTTTCTCTGTTTCTTGCATCTTGTCTTGTACCGTAGATCTCTGCAATTTATCATACTCCTGTTTTTCAATCTCTTGAACCTTTTTTGAGCTATCTTCCTCAATTTTCAGTTCTGCCTTGGCAATAACATTTACTCCACCAGTGTGTTTATCTTTGGGATCAGTTGCTTCTCTTTGTTCTTCATACGATTTTCGTTCTTCAAACTTGCCTGAACTGTCTTCTTGCATTTTTCCCCCTAGCTCAGACATGTTATCCACTCTTTCTTCTTCCATCAATTGAGGAATATTGCTTTCCTCACTGTTTCTTTCAAATTCATCTAAATCTGGTATCTCGCCTTCTTGGCTTCTTAAGGTATCATCCCTATCTTGTTTCTTGACTTTCTCTCTGTAATCACTTTTTCCTATTTCTACTAGTTCCCGGATCTTGTCTTCTTCTCGTCTCTTATAAGGTTTACTCAATTCTGGATCTTCATCGTCTTGAACTTTTCTCAAGCTACCATCTTTAGTTTTTGTCCGACTATCCACAATCTCCTTCTCCTCCATTGCTCTAGTAAACTCTTTTTCCTCTGTTTCTTGCTTCTTGTCTTGTACTATAGATCTCTTCAATCCATCAGATTCCTGTTTTTCTATCTCTTGAACTTTTTTTGAGCTATCTTCCTCAGTTTCCAGTTTTGCCTTGACAATTATCTTTCCTTCTTTTTGTTCTTCTTTACGGTCATTAGATCCCGCTTCTACCATTTCTAGAATTTTGTATTGTTTCTCATGGCTCTCTGGCTTGTCAGGTCGTTCTTCCCTAAGCTCTTGAACATTTGTGGAGCTGTCCTTCTCTGTTATTATCATAGACTCTACAACTTTCTCCTTCTCCTCTTCCTCTTGACCACTTGGTTCCTCTTTCCCAGCTATTCGGGTCTTATCACGTTCCTTGTGTATATTCGGTTCATGCAACTCCTGTTCTTCACTACCGTGTACATTACTAAGGCCACCACATTCTACCTCCGATTCTGCTACCAGTTCTTTAATCTTGCTTACATGGTCCCTTTTTGGTTCATACAACTCCTGTTCTTTAATTCCTTGAACCTTCCTTACGACATCATCGGTTTTGGTCTCTGATTCTTTTTCTTTGCAATCCTTGGCTTTCTCTTCCACCTGGTCTTTAATACCTTGAACCTTTCTTACGACATCATTGGTTTTGGTCTCTGATTCTTCTTCTCTGCAATCCTTGATGTTCTCTTCCACCAGTTCTTGAGTCTTTTCTCCATCTTCAACTTTGTCTTGCTCCAATTGGTTCTTCAGATCAACCAATTCGTCCTCCTTCTCTTCTTCCTGTTCATTTTGATAAGTTGTTCTATTTTCTTGGAGTTCTTGGATCGTGTCTCCTTCACCATATTTTCCAGATACGTCTGAATCTTTTCTTTCAATCTCTTGAGCTTCTCTCACGCTATCCCTGAATCTTTTGTCCGCCTCTGTTCTTTTCTTCTCGTTCTCCACATCTTCAACTTCTCCATGACCACTTATTTCTCCTCCTATAAGTTTCTGGAATTGATTTCCACGTTTATCTTCTTCATGTGATTGTTGTTCGTCAATCTCTTGAACTTTTCTTGACTTATCATTCTCAGCTATTGTCTCCGCCAACGCAATGATTCCTTTTCTGCCATCACTTAATTTTTCTTCCAGTACTAATTCTTGAATCTTGTCTTTTTCTTCTTGTCCCTTCATTGCATATGAATCTTGTTGTTCAATCTCTCGATCTTTTCTTGACATATCATCATCACTAAATTCTGTTTTCCTCTCTGCAGTTTCTTCTTCCTCCTCGACTTTTCTTGAAAGATTCCTCCTCTCTTCAGCTAGTTCTTGGATCTTTTCTGGTTCCCCGAGTATTTTTGGTCTATATGACTCTTGCTCCTTTGTTTCCGTGTGTGCAATTTCTTTCTCCTCACATGTCTCTAACGTATCCACCTCTGGTTCTTCAATCTCCTGAACTGGTTTCAGAATTCCATTCGCTATAGTTGTCTCTGCCTCTGGATCTTCCACCAATTCTTTAATCTTTTCTTGTTTGTTGTGTCTCTTTTGTCCGTGAAACTGTTGTCCTTCAGTCTCTTGAAGCTTTTTTATTAAGCTACTGTCTTCACTTTGTCTTCTCACCTTAGCATTTTCCTCTTCCTCTTCTTTCTTCTCAACCAGTTCATGTATCTCATCAACTTCTTCTGATTCTACATTATCCTTTGCCTCAGTTTCTGCAACCTTTGGGGTGAATCCTTCGCCCATTTCCGGATCAACCTCTTCTTTGGCATCTGAATCTCGTTGGTCAATATCTCGAACATTTCTTGAAATATCATCATCACCAAATTCTGTTTTTTTCTCTGTAATTTTTTCTTCCTCCTTGAGTTTTCCATTTTTCGAAAACTGCCTGTTCTCTTCAGTTAGTTCTTGGACCTTTTCTTGTTCCCCGAGTATTTTTGGTCTATATGGTTCTTGCTCCTTTGTTGTTTTCGTTTCTGCAATTTTTTTCTCCTCTTTCTCTTCATCATTTCTTTTGCTTTTCATCAATTCGCGGGTCTTGCTTTCTTTATGGCATCTAGCAGGTTCCTCCAAATCTTGTTGTCTAATCTCTTGAACCTTTCTTGCATCAGATTCATTAATCTTTTTCCCCGTCTCTACAACTTTCTCTTCGTACTCTTCTTGCTGATTATTTGTATCCTCTTGTGAATTTTCTTGGATCTTGTGTTTTCCCTCACATCTCTCCTGAACTGGTTTCGGAGTATCATTCCTTATATTTGTCTCTGCCTCTGGAGTTTTCTCTTGTCGCTTTTGTCCTTTAGAATGTCGTTCTTCTGTCTCTTGAAGCTTTATTAAGCTTCTGTTTTCACTTTGTCTTCTCACCTTAGAATTTTCCTCTTTCTCTTCTTTCTTCTCAACCAGTTTATCAGATTCAAACTCCTCAGCTTTTGTCTCAGTCTCTACAATGTCATCTTCTCCTACTACTCGTGTTCTCTCAATGTTTGGTGTGAATCCTTCTCCCATTTTCTCATCAACCTCTTCTTTGGCATCGTTATTTTTTATCTCCATCATTACAATGTTTTCCTTCTCTTGACCACCTGTGTCCCCTTCCACCATTTCATGAATACTGCTTTCTTCGTTGTGTCTCTCTGGTTCTTCAATCCCTTGAACCTTGCTCAAGCCATCATCATCATCACCATCAGTCGTTTTCTTCTCCATTGCTCTGCTTTTACTTGTTCTATCTAGCTGCTCATCAGGTTCTTGTTCTTCAATCTCTTCAAATGCTCTAGATTCAACGTCATCACTTTTAGTCTCTACTTGTGAAACTTGCTTCTCCATCACTTCTTCGTTACTTTCTTGTTCTCTAATGTCGTCACTCTCTGTATTTAAATCAGCCAGCTCTTGTTGACCAAGAGTTTCTTCTTCTGCAAATTCCAAAATCTTGTCTTGTTCAATCTGTTGAATCTTTTCTAAGTTATCATCCTCAATTTGAGTTTCTTCTTCACCCAAACCTCCACTGAAACCCTTTTCTTCACCTTCAGAAACCTGATTCTCTCTTTCTTTATTTTCTATCATTTCTCCAACTCTCTGAATCTGAGAGTGTTCATCAGATTCTTCTCTTTCTACATTCTCCTCTTCAACTTCTTCTCTAATCTGTGTTGTTTCCTCTGTATTCTCAACTTCACTCACATCTCCAGAGTCCACTCTTTCTTCTTCTTCTTCTTCCTCCTCTTCCTCAAGCTTAAATCCTGAAATTCCCTTTACTCTTTTGGGCATTGTGATCGTAAGAGTCGCATCATCATCGTCAAATCTCGCTTTGATCTTGTCTAAATCAACAACATCTGGAATCAGGAAAACTTTCCTGAATGCCCTTAATTCAACTTCTCTCTTCCATGCCATCCATCTAATCAAAACCATTTCTTCAACAGGTTTTCTTCCTCTTATCGTAATCCGATTTCCCTCTTTGTTGATCTCAATCTCAATACCTTCCTTTTTGAATCCTGCCCCAAATTAACTTTCTCTAATCAGTTTCTTTTTATAATCCTTTAGAACACTAAACCCTAAATCAATCAACCCTAGCTATTTCACATCATCCATCGAAATTAAAGTCTTTAAGCACACACACACACACAAATAAAGAAAGAAACCAAAAAGACAAAAAAAATTAAGAAAATTGCATTAATTTATGACCTTTAAGATGAATGATGATGATGAACCTTGAATCGGTTTCTCGAGAAAGCACCAGAGGACCAAATGGGTCTTTGGAGAAGCGAAAATCGACAGAGGACGATACATCCTCTCTCGTTCTCGTGATTTTCAATCCTAATTCGAGCTCCATTATTAACTCCTTTCCTGTGTTCTGATGATCCTAATGTGTTTCTAGGGTTTTGATTAGTCGGTGCTCCAATGTTCCAGTAAAGCGTAAAGGGAAGGACTGTATAAATTCGTTGCTTCCTCTTTAGGACTTGAGAATAGTCAAATAGTCAACGCATTTCCTCTTATGTTGCCTTGGAGAACAAGTCACAGCTTGCTTTTGCATTTTCTTTTCACACTGAACAGATATCATTTGATCTTTGAAATTTCATATTTTGTTCTATGATCATTATACCGAATAGGTGATTCCAGTATAAAACCTTTTCAAATTCGATTTTTCTATTTGAGGATCAGTAAAACAACACAAAACTAACGCAAATTACATATTAATCCAGATTTTTTCTTACAAACACATATAACAAGAAAAATGGGTTCTGTTCTTTAAAACATCAAGAACCCTATCCTAAGATCCTAAGGGCAATCTCATTTTCTTCTGGATTGAATCAATTGAATAATAAAAACAATAATAGACATAAGCAGAGTGGATCCTGCAACAAATGGAAAACAACACTTTTTTCTTTTCTTCCTTTTTGGTTTACTATCTTCTTCGATTTCTTCTCTCTCTTCTTCCTCATGATCCCTTGTTTCTTCTTCCTCCAAAACCTCTTCTTCGATCTTGTCTTCTTCCTCTTCCCCCTTTGGCTCTTCTGCTTCTTCTTCCTCAGGTTTTGTCTCCTCTTTGATTTCTTCTTCTAGTTCTGATTTTTCCTCTGTTTTCTCTTCTTCTGGCTCTGTTTTCTCCTCTTCCTCAATCTTCAAACCAGAAATCCCCTTAATTTTCTTGGGCAATGTAACTGTTAAAGTCCCATCTTCTTCATTAAACCTCGCTTTGATCTTGTCAAGATTGACAATTTCTGGAATCCGAAACACTTTCTTAAATTCCTTTATCTCTGTTTCCTTTTTCCATTCTACCCATTTTATCAAAACCATTTCTTCTACTTGTTTTCTTCCGCTTATCTTAATCCGATTCCCTTCTTCGTTTATCTCAATATCGATACCTTGCTTCTTAAATCCTGCATTTGGTTTTCAATTTCAATTACTACTCAGACAAAACAAAAAAAATCTATGAGAGAAGAAAATGTTTGCAAGAACCTTTGAGATGAAGAATGAGGAAGAACACAGAATCGGTTTCTCGAGAAAGCGAGAGCTGACCAAAAGAATCTCTGGAAACCCGGAAATCTGTAGAGGAAGAAACATCGTCTCTTGTTCGAGTGATCTTCAGACCCAATTCAAGCTCCATTATTTGTATCTTTTGTGCTTCTTCTTCTTATTCTCAAGCAGCAGCTGTTTTTAGTTTTTATTAAAGTCCCTCTCTAATCTACAACTTTTTTTTATTTTTCAGGTAGACCATTACATAAGTTTCGTTGAATAGCCCACACAAGAATATATTCGTTACTTCCTCTTCAGGAAACTCAACAACGGTCGGCTACAAAGACTGTAGATTTGGTCTAAACTAATTTCTTAACTCTGAAAAAACATCTAGTGTCTAAAATAATATAAAACCAGTAGCTGAAAAAAGTAAAATAGGAATTACACCAGACTTTCAAAAGAACCATCCATAGGTTTAGATTAGATGGCTTAGTTTCGAGATACAAAATGACAAACAAAGAGGTCGAGAGTTAAATTAGATTCCAAACTCTTTTCCAAACCACTCATGGGTACTGTTTTGTTTGTTTCAGGTTCGTTTGCGTTTGAGATGTTTGACCTGCTGTGTCATGTGAGCAATCCCTTCTTTGAGCGTGGCTTTTCTCCCTTGTTCGAAATTCCACAGTTCGGGAACAGTGTACCGGCCACTTGGGTTAAACTCGTTCAGTTCCTCGAGTGCTGTCTTCACTGCGCTTTTCACCTCTTCTCCCCACTCTTGGCCCAGATTCTTAAGTTTATCATCTCCTTCATCCACAACTTCCTGCACCAAAACCCATGTAAGAACACCAGAATCAAGACTACTTGTAAAACATGACATAACAAACCTTCATTTTTTCTCCACTCCCCACGCGTTTGAATGGGTACCATGCTGGATCGTTGATGGTTTTCTGCCACTTCGAGCAAATCATGGCGTGTTCCAACTCAACGTTTTCGCCGCTGAATCTCTGCTCGCAAACTTTCATGAAGGGCCTTTCATCAACTTCTCCCAGCCTCTTGACTCTGATCATGGATCCTTCGCCCGATAAATCCCTCAATCCCTGCAGAAACAAAAGAGACTTTTGTATATGTGAAACCCACGAAACTTATATCAACAACTCAAGAACATGAAATATATATAATAAATATTACCCTAATCAATTCTTTGCGTGCTTCTTGTAACTCATCATTGCTTTGACGTTCTTTTACGATGAGTGCCGAGTTCGTATCCTCTAATTCTTCCAACTCACAACGCTCCTCATCCAGCTTTTTATTCATCTCCTTCATTACTTTCTTCAGCTCTTCATCCTTCTCCTTCATAACTTTCTTCAACTCTTCATCCTTCTCTTTCATAACTTTCTTCTGTAGGACCAAAAATTGTTCCAACATCTTCAACTCTTCATCCTTCTCTTTCATAACTTTCTTCCGCTCTTCATCCTTATCCTTCGTTATTTTCTTCAGCTCTTCAGCCTTCTCCTTCGTTATTTTCTTCAGCTCATCGTTAATCATTTTCTTTAGCTTTTCACTCATCTCATTCTGTCTTTTCTTCAGCTCTTCCTCAATTACCTCCATTGCTTTCTTCAGCTCTTCATCAGTGGCAGAGCTAAAACATTTTTTATTGGGGTCAATAATATATAAAACACTAAAAATGCAAAAATAATACTACAATCATATATACACTTTAAAAGTTATTAAAGATTTGATTCCGTATTTGTGAGCCAATTAAAATTATACAAAGAAGAAGGCCAATTTTTAAAGAATAAGCAACTCTTTAAACTATTTAGTATGATCGGCTAGAACTTATATAAGAGATACAATACATATTCACGATTTTTTTTGTTCAAATTTTTGTTTTTAATTATGAGCCCATTTTTGTGGTATAAATTGCTAATGTGGATTTGGGTTAGATTTAAGGTGTTCAAATAAATATTTTTAATTAGTGTAACATCTCATGTACCTCAAAAACTGCTTTCCATCCTTGTCCTTCCTTACTTTTTTCAGCTCTTCTCATCCTTCTCCTTCATTTTCTTCTGCTCTTCATTAATCCTCTCCATTACTTTCTTCAGCTCTTCACTATTCTCCTGCTCTTCACTCGTGTCCTTCATCTTATTTTTGTTTTTGGTTGCTTTCATCTTCCCTCTGCTGCTTCGTTATACATGCATACAGCCAAAATAAAAAAAGTGTGTGATATCCAAGATTAAAAAAATTGTTTGAGGATATTATGTGCATGTATGACTAAAATCTTTTATTGAGCCGCACAATATTAAATAGAAATGCGTAAATGATTACTAGTTTTGGTTTCCAATACAACTTTTTACTGCTCAAACTTTTCTTCTGTTATGATTTGACTGCTATTAATTGCCCCTAGAACTAGAAGAAGGTCCGAAACAATAAGAAATGGTAACGTTTAAGTAAGACCAGATGTGGTAATCTAGTGGACCAACATAAGGCCCATTGATTCACATATTGTGTAGGCCCATAACCATTGATTAAAAAAAAAAACAAATCGTGCACTCGACCGTAGTGGATCATTACCTGTCATTTTTCCTTCAGAGTCGGACTCTTTTTGGTCAAACTCAAATAGCGACTTTCCCTTCCTCAAATCGCAGTTGTTTTCTCAAAGTGTGCAACTTTTTTTTTTTTTTGAATCAAGAGATCGTTTTTTCTGATTCTTCAATGGCGACGATTTCTCTCAGGTCGTCTCTGAGTTCGAAAGAATCGTCTAATGCTTCTTCTGCTTTCGCTTCGCGTTCTATCCCGGCCGTAAAACTTCAGTTTCCAGTTCGTCGGGTTCGAACCGGAGACTTGAAGTTTTCCTCATTATCTTCAACGACTCGATTCACTCCTCGCGCTGTAAATCTTCTTCTGCGCTTAAGCTTGTATTCCATCATTTTGTTAAGGTTTAGGTTCTGTGTGATGATCTATTGCCTCAAAACTATACTTAAATTCACTCCATGAACTATTCTAAATACAAAGCTTGGTCCGCTAAATGTTGCCTGAAACTGTCCCGTGATTGTCTCAGGGGTCGTAGAGCTATTGATATGGTGAAAGTTATCCATTTTTAGTTCCTAGCTAGTTCTATAGGGTTTAAACAATTGTCGTTATTACTTCAGATTGAAGCGAAGAAGCATACATACAACTCGTTTGAGGATCTGCTTGTGAACTCTGATAAGCCAGTTCTGGTTGACTTTTATGCGACATGGTGAGTCTGTTTTCTCTGTACAGTTCGAAGTTTGGTGTCGGTAGAGATGGAGTTTCATGTTTTAGCTAGCTACCTTTATAAAGACTGTTAAGTGTGAAAGGAGTATATAATGCTTTGTATGCGAGCGGTGTAGTCTGGGATGCAGTGTAGCCTGTTTGCATATTGAGTTTATCATGAGCTTAACTACTGGAAAGCGATTGAACCAGAATGTGATGTTTGTTTGGCAGGTGCGGTCCCTGCCAGTTCATGGTTCCAATACTCAGTGAAGTTAGTGCAACCCTGAAAGCCAAGATCCAGGTGGTGAAGATCGATACTGAGAAGTACCCGAGTATTGCCAATAAATACAAGATAGAGGCACTCCCTACATTTATCCTTTTCAAAGATGGGGAGCCTTGTGATCGCTTTGTATGATGAGTTCCTTGTGTTTTAATATCTTTGATTTCCTTTGGTTTTTATTAGTAAGGTTCTTAATCTCACTCACAAACTTTTCTTTTTTTCCGTATGACTTACCAGGAGGGTGCTTTGACAGCCAAACAACTCATCCAACGAATTGAGGATTCTCTGGAAGTGAAGCCATAGTTATGTATCATGATCTCTTTTATTTATTGGTATGTTTTCCTACTATTCCTGACCTGGTCAGGGCTTAGGGTTAGCCACGTCTTTCGGTGATTTGTTCATTGATTAACAAGGAGAATAGTATGTCTCGATTTGAGAAGGAAAGAAGATTATGTTCGCCAGATTTTCAAAACCTTGTTTGGGAGTAAAGATCTTTTATTCTCTAGTAATAACAGAGAAGGCTATTTCTCAGCATCCCTCTCAAATTACATTAGATAAAAATGTCTCTTAGCAAAAGCAAACATTGGCGCTGAATCCTGCGATTCAAGGGTTAGTAGATCTAACAACCGTAGTAGACTTGAATTTCACGGACAGAGGCAGTGGTGAGGAGGCAAGAGCACGGTCATCACCATTGTTGTCAGAATCATTGTCATCACAGTAACCTTGGAGCATGTCACCTTCTTGAGCAGTGAAACCAAGAACACCAATCATAGTAGGCCAACACTTGCGTCCAACGGTTCTTATAGCACTGCAACAGCCAGGGCCAATGTAAGTCTCACCGTTGAGGAAGAACATGATGAGCTCTCCAGAGCAGTGTTGGAGCTGCATCAGTGAGTCCCAGCAGTAACCTGTTTCTTCATCAAGCCTGAGCCGGTACACAAGGCTTGAGGAAGGAGAAGATGCACCCACGGTTGGTTTCATGAGAGGTCGAGCTGTCACTGTGGAAGAAGCCACCATGAGCATGAGCGTCATAGTGAAGGTAACAATGAAACTGGATTTGTTAGCCATTTCTCTGCAGGTTGATAAAGGAAGCGAGTCTGGTTGATTTGATTGTGTTTGTGATGAGAAGTGAATGATAACCTTAGAGCGTTTATATAGAAATACTTGAGCATTGACTGTTACAAGTAAATGGTAGAGTGAAAGGGCTAAAGTAATTACGAGGGAAACTCATTAGACACATCTTTGTGAGATACATTAATTAATTAGTGCTTGGTGGCGTAGTGGGTATAATTATTGCAATTCAATCTGCGGTATAAATGGGACGAACATACTTATTGGGTTAGTATAGGGCCTAATGGGCCGGATTAGGACCATAATGAGAAAGGCTTACCACAGAATGATATTGAATTGCATTTGGCGAAATTTAAACATTAGACCGCACCTTAGGAGCTCATTTGAATAAATTTAAGAGCACCAGTTTATCATTACCGTCAAAATCTTTGCAAGAAATAGCTTTGGGTTATAAACCAAGCTAAGTATGTAAACATCCAAGTACATAACATGTATATGTCTATTGGTAACTTTTGCAGCACAAGAAATCAAAAGGGTCTTTAACTATATGAAGACACACGGGCAAAATACAAATTTGAAAGGTTTTTAGACTTAGTAGTAGTGCTAACGCAAGACAGGTTTCCCAAACACATAATACAGTCAGAAACTAAATTATTAGCAAAGAAGGGAAATTTTAGACAAATCTCTAAAAAAACGTGCATGAGATATGCATATTAGTCTTCTAGTTCTTCCTCAAGTCTTGGAGTGGCTGTCTCTTTGATGTCCTTGGAGCTGTTACGTTCAGATTATCCACAATCTTTGAGTTTGGTGCGTTCTCTTTCATGTCTTGCCTTTTAGGCTTCACTTGTTTTCTGTAAATCAACATTGGTTCTCTTCTAGCTTGCTTCTCAGATAACGTACCTGACTCACCAATGTTCAAATACTCCTTCCTGTTTTCAGATGACTCATTCAGGGTTTCTTCAGGACTTGGAGTAGTTCCTCTCTTAATCATTTCCTCACCTGCTGCTATTTCAAAGAAAGGTAAACGATTCTAGAGATTAGTCACCGTTTAGCTAACCTTTATTGAATCTAGGAGACACAAGATCTGGAGAAATCTAACCTTCTTCATTACTGTTGTTCTGAACAATAAATTCATCAAGAGTCAGAGAGATGTCTTTCTCTGTGAGAGTGGATTGAGTAGAAGCAGTAATTAGAATAGTATCCAAATTTAGCAAGTAACACCTGGAAATTGCGTAGATGTAGAAAAGAAATTTACCAATGGCAGTACCAATTGGACATGTTGCTTCATCTTTGAGAAATTTGTGACCGCTTTTCTCATATGTGTTTTTAAAATCTAATTCAGAATTATAACTCAAGTTCTCATGCTCCGTTCCACCTAAGACGCATGTCTTCTCAGAAACAGAAGAGCCACCTGAAGAGTCCAAGTTATTCGTTGCTTTTGCTTCTATGAGCTCGTCTGCTTCATTATTGCCTACAAATGATTGGAAATAACTTAAAAATGTCTTATGCATGCCTCCAGGAACAAAGTATGCGATGTTGAAAAATAAGAGTGTTAATGTGCTAATCACCTGTTATTGCCAATTCCTCCGACGCATCGTTTATCTGATTCTGAATGTTTGTGGAAGGGCTAGATTCTTCTGCGTTTCAGGGATGAAGAAAGAGACAAAAGAATAACTTATGATTACGCCATATGATTTAGACTATTAATTCCATGAAATTTTTAAGAAAAGTTGCTCACCAGACACCATGGAACAGGTCTCAGCAACTTCAAGTAGGCTGGAAATTTTACCAGTTGTCTCGCAATGACTTTTGGCTGGTAAGGCAAGAATATAAAAATTTCTTTCTGCATCCATGATTGTCTCTGCCCCCTCAATGTCAAAATCAAAAAGATTCACTGAGTCAACATGTAGAGAATTCCGTCTGCTTTGCTTTGATGTCCCTTGTATGGCTTCTAGACCTACAATATTCGTTGCCTGAGAACCTTTTGGTATAAACTTTGCACCTGCAGTTTCTTCCCCGGTATTTAACTCATGGCTGTAAGAAACTTTGGATGAAATACTACCACTTGAATCAGCAATGGTATTTTCTCTGAAATCCTGAGCTGCACCGTGACTTTCCTGAACCACACTGTCGTCCTCCATAATAACTTTGAGAGAAGAAGCATGATGGCTTTGATACTGGCTTGAGCCAGACTTACTACTACCAAATCGGTCCTGTCCAGACTCTCCCAAAAGTAAACGACTCTCGAGCCTAGTGAATAAGGCAGACTGGTCCTTGAACTCCACTTCCTTTCGTTCTTGCTTTCCAGCAGTGTGTGGTTCAGCATTTCCTATAAGCTGGTTTCTCTCTGGAGAAGTGAAAACAAAAGACTCTTTGCAAGTGGCTGATGTATTATCTTTTATCTTTCTTGTTCCGTCTAGTCCAGAGTCCCCGAATAGTAAATGTCTCTCCAGGTTAGTGGAAATGTTAGATTCAGCCAACAATTCCACATCCTTGCTTTCTTCGTATTTGTTTTCAGATTCAGCTGGCTCAAAGTCTCCCATAAGAGAGTGGCTCTCAGAAGCAGTGAGAACATCAAACATATCATGAGACTTAGCAGTTATATTGTCACCTGTCATCCCTTCATCTGTTTCAAGCGGGAAATGTTTCTCGCCACCAGTGAAAATGTCACTGTCAACTTGCAATTCCACAGCCTTGTTTTCTTCACTTTTTGCTGCTTCTTCTAGTTCAGCCTCTTCCGGAAAGGAATGTCTTTCTGGAATATTGCGAGCAGCAGACTCATCATGAAACTCTGCAGCCGCTTTTTTGGCAGTCTTTACTGCGTTCTTTAATTCAGAGTCACCATACAACAATTGTCTCTCTGGGCTTGTGCGAAGACCTGACTTGCCAGCATTATTGATTCCTATCCAACCTGCTTCGCCTAGTTCAGGGTCTGCTAAAGGTAGATCTTTGTGCATCCTAGTGGATAATCCAGCTTCTTCATAGAACTGCGCATCCTTTTTTACTTCAGCTTCTTTAATTTTATCTTGTCCAGAATATCCAAAAAGCTCATGTCTCTCCTCCAGACCAGTGAAAGCAACAGACTCTTCATAAAACTCCATAGCTTTGTTTCCTCCAATATTCTCTGCTCCATCTGATACAGAATTTCCTAAGAGTGCATGTCTATCCGGGGTAGTGCAAGTGCCAGATTCACCAGATTCACAATGGAGCTCAACAATCCCATTTTCTTCACTCCTTCCGATTCCATCTCCTTTGAAGTCTTCCACACTGGATTGTCGTGGACTAGTGGCAATGTTAGACTCGTCATGAAGCTTAACAACTATACTTTCTCCTTCATTTCTAGCTTCATTTTGCCTGGAACCTCCCAGCATTAAGTATCTCTCGGAGGTATTGGGAACATCATATTCATCAGGAAGGTCTGTGGTTGTATGTTCCTCTTCCTTTCCAACCTCATCTAGCCCAGAATCACCTAGCAATGTAACTTGTTCATGAGTTGTGAAAACAACAGCATGAGACTCTACTGCTTCATCATTGTGATGGGTCACTGTATCAGCTGCACGGCTCTTTCCATTTTCGCTGAGTTGTTCCATTAACATTAAGTTCCTCTCGGGGGTAGTGAATACATCTGACTCGTCAAGGGCGTTGCTAGCAGCTTTGTTTCTTGGTATAGGTTGGGATAAAGCTTTCATTTCTTCTTCCTCCAAACATTCTGAAACGTTCTCTTCCTTAGCAGAGAGGGAAGCAAAGTCAGTTGACAACGATCCGCTTAGCTCCAACACTTTTAGTTTACAAACTCTCTCACTAGAAATTGTTCGCTCTGATTTATTTAGACTGTCATCCTTGACCTCATCCAGAGTCTCCCGGTTAACACAATGACCAACACTGATACGACCAACCTTACAGATGCCTGCTTGTCCTTCTGCACTGCTATTCTCAGTGTTGTATTCAGAGAAGTTTCCATGTCGATTTTCTGATTGTATTTCCTTCTCTAAGGAACCTTTCTCACCATCTTTGCTTGAATGAATCTCGTTCCAACATTCAGCTGAATTTTCCAGGACTGCTGTGATTAAACGTCAGAAAGAAACTAGATTAGCGAAAACTAAGTTAACCATAAAAGCAAAAAGAACTCAAAACAAATGAATAAGAGTATATACCCTTAGCTACAAAGCTATGCTCCTTCAGCACAGATCTAGGAATGGAAATAAGGATTTCCTCCTTGGTTTTGCTATCTTCCTTGGCAATAACTGCCGAAACAATATCCTTAACAAGGATATGGCCAGTAGGCATGCCTAGCTCGGATTCAGGGTTCACTGCTAATTGTACTGATGAAGGAGGTGGATTGGTTTCCAAAAATAGCTCAGATTCAGGGTTGCTCACTTCTGAGCGCTCAATCAGAAATTCAGTTAGTGATGATGCCTCCTCTTTGTCCTTCTTTGTCGCAGCCATCAGGACTCTGTCTTGCTCCTGTTTCTCTTCACGTTCTTCATCCATAAGTTCACAATTCAACTCTTGAGTGCTTGTTCTTTGAGGACTATCAACTAATTTTTCCAGTGTAAAATCCAAAACATTCTCAGTAGCAGACTCTGCAGCTTTGGTTTCGGAGGAAGAAGGTGAGTTCTCAATCATTACTTGTGGCGTATCCTTAATGCATTCTTGATTCATTATCTTTGGCTTCTTGGAAGAGCCTCTAGCTTCCACATTAACACCGCCTGCTTCTTCTTGCATTAGATTGCTCTGAGTTGATGCAGTTTCTATGTCTATCCCTGACATCTTCCTAGTAACTCTTCTCGATGATTTGACAAGAGAATCAAGAGCTTCATTCGTCTTCTTTCCAACCAGATTCCCCTCAACTACTATTGCAGCCTTAACTGAATCACTCTTCGAGTAGTTCCTAGTATACCTAACACGGACCTGCATTTCATCATTCATATTATCAACAGAGGCTCCATCTGGTGCAGAGTCAATAACTAAACATCTATTTGGTGAATTACTCATTGCTTGACCCAGCATATTATCTGCAGTGCGCTTCGAACGCCGTAGAAGCTTTGTACTCTCATGATCAGTCCCAGAAGTTATCTTTGGTTGTTTATCACCCTTTTGCACTTGGCCATCTACTAGGAGTTCACTGACACTCTTTTCAAGTTGCCTAGACTGTTTTGGAGCCTTTTCTACTTCTAGATCATTGCATTGCACGGTCCTTACATTTCCATCCACCAAGGGCCTCTTATCCATCGGTACGTTAACTTTGTTCCAAAGTCGTTTCGAACGCCGTGTGCCCATTTCAACTTTCGAAACATCCTGAACTTTCATTCCACGACATATTTCAGTTGTCTGAATCAAAGGCTCCTTTGTTCTATTTTTGACAAGCTCACCTTCTCGACTATTGACTGCCGCAGATCCTTTTAACCGCTTAGTCGTTCTTTCTTCTTTACTTTCCGTACCATCTAATGTCCCACCTCCCATGGATGGGTTTGCATTACTAGCTTTAAGCCTTATTGACTTTCTCTGATCCTGAGTATTGGTCTGCAGGTCGATGTCATTCACAAATCGCCTAGATCGCCTAGGAACCTTTTCAACTTCAGAATCATCCTGCACATTCTTCTTAAGACTTTTTCCTGTTTCCTGAACTTCATAATCCACAGATACCTCCGTCACATTATTCTTGACGAGCTCATCTTGTTTAGTGACGATGTCTGCAAGTCGTTTTGACCGCTTAGCATCTAATAAAGTTCCTGCCTTGGATGTCCCACATTCCACGCTTGATTTCGCAATTTTAGCTGCCAGCCGCATGGACCGTCTCCCAACCTTTTCAAACTGGAAACCATCCTGAATATTTCTATACAATCCTTTCGAAATATCTTTATCTTCAAATTGTTCCAGAGCAATCAACTCTGTTACTTTACGCTCTTGTTGAGTGCTACCACTAGAGCCAATTCGTTTTGACCGCCTTGGGACCTTCTGCGCCTTTGTAGCATCCGACAAACTACATTCTTTCTCAGCCTCAGCAATCCCTCTTCTTTGGTTTGACTCATTTTTTTGAGATCCAGCTACTGTTATCCCCTTAGCCACACTTTGCTTTGACCGCCTTAGCCTAATTCCACCTTGTTGAAGATCTTGAGCAGCCCCTTGGCTACGCGTTTTAACATTCTTCCGCTGAAGTTTCTTAACAGACCGAGTGAATTCGAAAACCTCATTCTCAGACTCGGGGCTGAATGTTACTTTCTTATCCTTTCTGCTAACAGCTTGAGTCTCCTTGATACCATCAGCCTCTACAGAATCCTCAGGCGAAAGTTTCATTTCCGATACAATTTCTTCAGTTTCCTTCTACGTAAACACACACAAAAACAAGTTAACCAACTATATGTTGTTCGATCCTAAGATAAATTTGCAAGAGCTTATCATGTACAAAACCAGAATCATTCTGTCTTTCGCTTCTACATTCCCAATTTATGAGAATCCAAAAAAAAAAAAATGTATGGAAATTGGAAACTTCGGATCATTGCAATCACCTCGAAAACAGAAGCGAGTCTACTAGCCATCTCAGTGTTCTTCAAATTTGCAGGGATTCCATGTTTCTTGCATAGGGTTTGCAGATCTTTCCTCTTCATTCCACGAAAATCCATCTCCAACGAACAAAAGAATTTGAAATTCTTCTCTCACCATAAATTACTAATACCACAAAGTGAATGAATATACTGAATCCGCAAAAGAGTTGAGAGATTAAACACAAGTTTGAAGGCAATGAGAAGCGTCTCTGAATCTGTATTTTGGGGATAAATGTTTTTAAATTTGAATTTTGCCAACCCCGCTCTCGTAAAAACGCGAGTATAACGCAACGGGTAACAGTTAGTAACTACGCGCGCTCTACTTGCGTGATATGTACTCGCTTCTTCAGCCGTCCGATGCAAAGATGGTAACGCGTGTATGTGTGACGTTAACGGATCTGTGTGGTTATCGAAAAAAGATCGTGGAAGCGTATAGAGGAAGACGAACCACCGATTTAGGCCGCCAAAAGGCCCATTTATAATTTTTGAATATTTTAATAAAATTTCAATTTGAAAATTGAACTAGGGTAGATAATACGATTTTCAGCGGGAGCTGAACAAATGATCTAAGCCGTTGATTTCTTATCTTTAACCATTGACAAAACTGAGACTTTTCGAAAACCCAAAACTGGAATTGGACCATCCCACAATGATACGATTATCACCCGGATTTGCAATTAATCCTCGTTTTCAATTCAATCCATTCGTCGTCAATTCCCAGAAACCTACTTTTCTCCCCGCCCAAATCGGGCCACGGCGGAGGAATTTCTCCAGAATCGGATCGGAGAGCGGCGACGGCGACGCTTTCGATGCTGTAGCTTATGAGTCTGAGCGGCTGAGCCTCGACGCAGCTGCGATGGAGGATATGGCGGAGACGGCGAGGAAGGAACTCGAATCGAATCCAGATTGCGATCCGAAAGCGTGGAAATGGGTAATCCGAAAGAGGATGTGGGATCTGATGGAAGCCCGGAACTACTCCATGAACCCTAGACCCGTTCATCATCGAATCCCTAATTTCGTCGGTGCGTCGGCTGCTGCCGGGAAAGTGCGCGAATTTTAACACCTTTTTCACTTTCTGGGCTTTATTTGGCGGATGTTAAAATTCCCAAATTTGAGTTCTTGGTGCAGTTGGCCGAGCTTGAAGCTTTTCGTATGGCTGAGGTCGTGAAGGTTAATCCTGATTCGCCGCAAAAGCAAATCAGGTTTCTTACACTTTCTGGTTAGTTAATATATCTATGTCTGAGCTCCAATATTTTATACTTTAAAGTCTTGCAATTTAAGAGCTAAAGTTGAATCAGATTTTAGACATTGTTATCTATAATCGTAGGTGACAAGAAGCTCTTGACTCCTCAACCTAGGCTAAGAACAGGGTTCTTCTCTGTACTAGAATCCGATTTGGTGAAACCCGAAACGATCAAAGAAGCTTGCACCTCTGTAGGAGTAGCCAAGTATGGAAGGGCGATTGGTCTCGATGAGAAAATCAAAGTGGATCTCATTGTCATTGGCTCTGTTGCGGTTAACCCACAAACCGGTGCTCGATTAGGGAAGGGAGAGGTAATCGTTACCAACTCAACTTCTATTGAAGTAAAAGGAAAATTCAATTGAACCAAGCAATACGATACGTGTTCAGGGTTTTGCGGAGCTTGAATATGGAATGTTGCGTTACATGGGAGCCATTGATGATTCCACACCCGTTGTTACAACCGGTATTATGTTATAATTTAGAACAACTCTCTTGTATTTATTTTTATATTCATGACTCCATGGAGCTTTTCATCTTTTGCAGTACATGACTGTCAGCTCGTGGATGATATACCCCTCGAGAAACTGGCGGTTCACGATGTTCCTGTGGATATCATATGCACTCCTACTCGAGTCATTTTCACAAATACACCAATCCCGAAACCACAAGGTCTTTGATTTTCTTATTAATTTCAAGATCAAATGCAATTATTTTGCCTGATTCAGTGATTGTCTATGAGGGCTGATCGTTTTTTGTTTTTTGTTTTTTTTCGGGCAGGAATTTATTGGGACAAATTGTCGCCGGAGAAGCTACAACAGATTAGGATACTGAGAGAGCTAAAGAATCGGTTGGAAAAGAAGACTGGCCGTAAACTTCCAACCGGACCATCCGAGAAATTACCTCCCACTGCTGAGCGCAAACGCCGGTAACCTAACGACTTCTAGTTTTGCCCAATTGGTTTTTGGCTCGATCTTGGTTTTACTTGTTATTTTCGGTTACTGTTTTATACGAGAAAACAAAAGATGTGTATACGATGGATTTGAGTAGCGAAAAATGTAGTGAATTAGTCCGCTCTGTGGATTAGTCCGTTTTTCATAACTTGGTCTATTCTGTTATACGGCTTCCATTATGTTATACGTAACAACAATCTTACATAATTCTTGTCTACACATAATAAGATTTAACTTTCAAGAACCCTTATTGCAAATATAAATTAATTCTCTTGAAATATAATTATCAAAGAAGAAAATAAGCTGACCACCTAAATCCATAGCATTGTTACGATTCTACCAGATTCAGCTTTTTGAGGAGGAACCATACCCCAAGAGCCACCAGGGTCATAAACGCCCCAGCGGCGAGACCTATCCCGAACGCCATCAGAAAACCCATATTCCCTTACTTTGTTCTGCTCCCCAGTCCCCAACAATCTTTTTTTGTTTTTTGTGTGCGTGTCTTGTGTGTTTATGATCTTGTTGTTTTAAAAAAAAAGTTGCATGTATTATATAAGTAAATCTTGACATGACTAATACTAATCAGATCATGATCATGACATGGAGTACCTGGTAGTATTAAATAGATCGTGACATGCGTTCGTATAAATCTAGTGTTTTCTTTTGTTCAAAATCTTTTGTTAATCATATGTTTAAGTAAATCTAATAGTATTAAATAGATTGTGATATTTTTCAAAGAAATTAATAAATAAAGATAACAATAATTAATTTATATATATCTACGAGAGTTAACACAGAAACTAATATGTATATATATATATATATATATGAATCCATTTTAAGTTAAAAAGAAAAAACGGAAAATAATTTATTTATTAGTGAAAAGAGATTTGATTTTATAAAAACAGCTGTGTTTAGCTTTTGGGGGTTTAATATGTATTTAGAATAAGAATAAGTTAGATTTTAAGAAATATCGCAATTTTAATCATTTATTAGGTGAAGCTTGTATATTTTTTTATCTATACTATTAAAACAATTGTGTCCAAATAGAAAAACTCCATATAAGACTATAATTTATTTGGATAATTATACATGCGGCCAAATATGTCAATTTGATGCAATATTAAAATAAAGTACATTTTATTTTATATTTATATTTAATTTCGAAAATTTAAATATTAATTTAGATTATTTTGGATTTTCTTAAATATATGTTAGATTACTTACCAAATATCAGTTGTTATTGTATTATTATAAAATAATAATCGGATATTAATTTATATTTAATTTAAATATTCGAGTTTAAATAATATTATCAAAATAACGCAGATGATAAACGAATATGTTATTATATCTTTTTTATCATAATCTATCAGCCTAAATTTTCAAATATTCGAAATTAGTATATATTTATATTATACGGTAATATGATGGGGCAAGTTAGGGTTATGTTTTTATAATTGCGGTCATTTGCGGATTAGTTTGTCAAAACATACAAGATAATGAACTGATTCGAGGTAGATTAAAAGTATGAGTTATCCCATTTTGACACTCATAAATATACAGATTGGTTGTGTAGTAATCTAAACTCACATAATAACAAAGTTTACAATTAAGATTACATCAATATATATATTTAACTAACCAATACTCATATTCTACTAATATACACTAGAATGTAACATCATATAATTTTTATAACAATTTACTTTTTTGTTATATAATAAAAATTGCTATCATTTAAGGTTACAAAAATCACATAATCATTAAAAAAAAAATCATTAAAATTTAAGTTAAACTATTTTCCTTAGTGTTTGGTCTACGCACACCAAATCAACAAAATATTATCTTCTCACTACAAAACTAAGAATCACAAATTCAATATATTTGAATAAATAACACTTAAATGAAATCTTATTTCTCATTCTCATTTTGTATATTTTAAAATTTAGTTTATATAGTTTTATACTTATTTTCCAATCTTGATTTAAGTATTCAAAATTAAAATTTTACTAACTTTCACGCCGTGTCTTTTAAAAAAAAAAAAAAAAATGCTTTCACGCCGTGTAATTAATTTCACTCAAAGAAGTTTAACGCCGTCTTCTTCCTCGCTCGTCGTTGCGTTCTCTCTCCCAAATTCTCAGGTAAGCTTCTTCAGTTTTCCTCTTAGACCAATGGCAATATTCAATAGTGTGCTTTTCAAATAAAATAGGTTTCCTGTGGTTTTGTTTCTACACGCAAGTTTCTCCCTTTTCCAAGGTTTGTGTCGATCGTAAATCCCAGAGATTGATAAACCTAACTGTCTCCGTTTTTCTGTAGTCGGGATCGAATCGTAATTAGTCACAATTTGCACACGCTCATTGACCGGCCCTGAATCTGAGTGTGGGAAAAATTGAAAGAATCGCTTCAATAGCTCCGCTGAAAAAGAAAAAAAAATGCAATTTTCTTGTGATCCTGTAAGTGATAGATGGTTGAGATTTCGATTTGGTTTTGTAGCTTAACGTTTATTTGTTTCGCAATGTGCGAATTTCGTAAAATTGAAACATGTGCTTTTTGTTTAAGGATCAAGAGGGAGATGAGCTACCACAATATGAACACATCTATCAAAATGACTTCTCATATCGAAAGTATGAACCTTTTTCTGGTGCACTGGCACATAGCTTTTGGTTATCTTCTCTAAGGATTCTTCCCATTGTTGTTAAAGTATACATTTTTTACTGCCTCTAGGCACAAGAAACAGAAGGAAGAAGATATTTCTATCTGCGAATGCAAGTTTGATTTTGGAGACCCTGACAGTGCGTGTGGTGAGAGATGCCTGAATGTGATAACAAACACGGAATGTACACCTGGATACTGCCCTTGTGGTGTCTATTGCAAGAATCAGGTAAACGGGTTAAAATGTTTGCGTCTATGTTTTGATGTTAAGAGTGGACGATGGTCGTACTGTTAATTCTAAGTTCTTTGTGATTCTAGCTGCTACCAAAAAAATCCAGAAGATTTGTCTTAAAGCTTTGTGATGTTCTTAGAAGTTCTTATTCGAAGTAGTGTGGGCTTTACATGGAGTTTATTCAGCTAAATGTATGCTGCTTAGTAGTTTTACATGTTTTTCCTGTTACAGAAATTCCAAAAATGTGAATACGCCAAAACAAAGTTGGTTAAGTCTGAAGGTCGTGGTTGGGGACTAGTGGCTGTTGAAGACATAAAGGTGAGGGCTCAAGCTTATCTATTGTTGTGTCTCATCATTTCTGCAGTGAATATTCATCAGGTTTTAAGAAATTTCTGGTTGTATCTGATGTTACGATTCAGGCAGGACAGTTCATAATTGAGTACTGTGGAGAAGTAATATCATGGAAAGAAGCAAAGCGTAGGGCTCAAACTTATGAAACTCATGGTGAGTAGAAACTTTACAGAGATGATGAGAATTGATAGTGTTGTAAAGCTCTAGGTCATGTATGGCTTGTGTGTTACATGGGCAGGTGTCAAGGATGCATACATAATATCTCTCAATGCGTCTGAGGCTATCGATGCCACGAAGAAGGGAAGCCTTGCTAGGTTTATAAATCATTCATGGTAAAACAGACAACGGCCCTTAGATGCTTCAAAGAAATCCATGGCTAGAAAACTGTGCTTACTGTTTCCTTGCTCTATTACCTTGCAGTAGACCAAATTGTGAGACGAGGAAGTGGAATGTTCTGGGAGAAGTTAGGGTTGGAATCTTTGCAAAAGAGAGCATCTCTCCCCGGACTGAATTGGCTTACGACTATAATTTTGAGTGGTACGGGGGTGCCAAAGTCCGTTGTCTCTGTGGTGCAGTCTCTTGTTCTGGATTTCTTGGAGCCAAGTCTCGTGGTTTTCAGGCAAGTCCTTACGATATCATTTGTAATGGTATTATTTGTCAAATATTCTATGCCTATTCTTATGCCTCTCTACCATTTCAGGAGGATACATACGTATGGGAGGATGGTGACGATCGGTAATTTTCTTTTCACTTATTTTATGCGGCATAAAGATGGTCATCGATTGTGTGGGAATGGATTTTTTTTTTTTTATAATCTTGGACTGGCAATAACCCGTCTCTTTTCTTTTGTCTCCAGGTATTCAGTTGATAAAATTCCAGTCTATGATTCTGCAGAAGACGAGCTTACATCGGAGCCTTCTAAGAATGCCGAGTCCAACGCAATTGAAGAGAAAGATATCTCAACGGAGACCCATTTAGAGTCTACTTCTCTGATTGTTCAGCAATCGGATTCAGCTCCTATGGAGGAAGATGTTGTCACGGAGACTGTTAAAACCGAAGGAGCTGAAGATATGAAGCTGCACTCACAAGATTTACAACAGGATTTATCGCAGAAAACCGCAATTGTATCACACGTTCGCGGTAATAGTTACAATATTAAGTCCGAGCATCTTCCGAAGAAAAGAGGCAGGCCACTTGGAAAGACAAAGAATGTCGCTCAAAAGCAAGTTGACATAGCAAATGTGGTTCAGCTACTAGCAAGCAAAGAAGCTCAAGATGAAATTCTCAAATACGAGGTAAAAGAGTTTTTCTAATACTTTGCGGTTTTCTGCTCACAGTGTTGACTGTTGAGAATGGTAACAACCATAAAGCTTATTCTTTTTTGCTTGGTCAGCTTCAATTTTTCAAACTCCTCTCAAGTATTTGATGTGTTTGGCAAATTGTTGCAGGAGGTGAAGAACGAAGCAGCAGTACGGCTCTCGTCCTTGTACGATGAGATAAGGCCAGCCATTGAAGAGCATGAGAGAGATAGCCAAGACAGCGTAGCTACAAGTGTGGCGGAGAAGTGGATACAAGCAAGCTGTAATAAACTCAAGGCAGAGTTTGATCTTTACTCTTGTGTAGTAAAGAACATCGCTTGCACTCCGATCAAACCACATGACACAAAGAACAAAGCTGTGGAAGCAGGAAATGATGACCAGATTAAGCTCTCGGAAAGCTAATTAATGAGCAGGTCGTTGTTGTGTGGGCATGAGATCGAAACCCGCTAATTGACTTGGAAGGTTACGATTAACATTCTAAACTTTTCTCCAGATACAGTTAGATTCTCAACATAATTTCGCGGTAAATCCATCGATTCCGTTTGTTGGTCGACATCGATCCTTCATCACTAAGATTCATTGTTTATTAGTAATGATTTATGAAGACTTGAATGAATCTATGAGAAAAAAGGAAAAATCCAATCAGAGGATGACGAAAAACCACGTGGAGAATATATATATATATATATACAAATGTCCTTTTTTTTCGCCGATTCAAATAAAAACGTGATCCCTTCAAAAAAGTAAAAGACTTTTCTTTCTTCTTCTTTGACCCGACCAGCGAAAGCGAACAAAAGAGAGTAAAATTGAAAAATAGAAAAAGCTCCAATTGATTTGAAGTACGTCGCCGGCGCGTGGGGTGTTCTCGTCGATATAGTCAAGAGAAGAAGAGAAGAGTTTCCCGGTGTTCTCTTGTCTAAGTTTGCTGTTTCCATTTCCGGCGATCTGAGTTAGTGAGATTCGGTATAGGATTTTGATTTGTGGTAAATGGTGAAGGAAACGGAGTACTACGATGTGCTCGGCGTTAGCCCAACTGCTACAGAGGCTGAGATCAAGAAAGCTTACTACATCAAGGTTTAATTTATCTTTCTCTTGTGTGTTCCAGATTTTGATTTCAGGGTTTCTGTTTTTGGTTATCATAAATCGACCTTGAATTTTTTGTCTCCGTTATGTTATTTGAGAGAACTAGTCTCTGTAGTGAGGTTATAGCTTTGTCTGCGCAATTCCAGTTTGAAATTTAGAGTGAACAAGTATAGTGATTGTTGGCTCGTTTGTTTATTATACACAGGCACGCCAAGTTCATCCAGATAAAAATCCGAATGATCCTCAAGCGGCACACAATTTCCAGGCAAGCTCAAAATTTAAAAGTTTGAGAGAGAGAGAGAGAGAGCTAGGTGATAAAGTTGTGTATTGTAAATGTGCGGTAAGCTTGTGTACTGTAACATAGAGGATGCTACCTGGAATCATGAGTACTAAGTTTTTCTGCAAGATGCTTGAAGTTTTTAGGTTTATCTCATTGTTTTTGAGATAGAGCTTTTTTTCTATTACAATCGACTTATACTGGAGGCTTTTGGGTAGTTTTTCAAAGAGTAATTCCTTTTATTCAGGTGTTGGGAGAGGCCTATCAAGTGCTAAGTGATTCAGCACAACGCCAAGCTTATGATGCATGTGGGAAGGCAGGGATCTCAGTGTTAGTCTCTTTTTTCTTGTGGACTCTAGTGACATGGATCTTCTCGGTGCAGAAATTTGTGGGTCCTTTTCGTCTGTGCTTACTTGTTTCTCTTCATCCTTTCAGTGACTCAATCATCGATCCTGCGGCAATATTTGCAATGCTTTTTGGTAGCGAACTTTTTGAAGGATACATAGGACAGCTTGCGATGGCTTCAATGGCTTCACTTGATATCTTCAGTGAAGGGGATCAGTTTGATACCAAAAAGATACAAGAAAAAATGAGGGTAAGTTTTGGAATTATTAATGTCCCCTGCTCAAGCCAATTCTTCCTTGTACAAAATTTGCTAAGATTGTGTTTGGGTTCAGACTGTCCAGAAAGAAAGGGAAGACAAGCTTGCTCAGATTCTCAAAGACCGCCTTAACGAATATGTGGTAAACAAAGACGAGTTTGTTAGTAATGCTGAAGCGGAAATGGTAAGACTCTCAAATGCAGGTAATATATATTCTATACACTGTTCCCTGTTTCTTAGTAGTTATGCGTTATCTTTCAATCAAATACCATCTCTGTGCTAAAATGAGTCTCACCTCCTCCTATTTGGATCTTCTTCAGCGTATGGTGTGGATATGTTGAATACAATTGGGTATATATATGTAAGACAAGCAGCAAAAGAGCTTGGGAAGAAAGCTATTTATCTCGGAGTACCATTCATTGCTGAATGGTTTAGGAACAAAGGTCACTTCATCAAATCTCAGCTAACTGCTGCAACAGGTTAGCGGCTTAGGAACAAAAGGTCATTTCATCAAATTTGTATTTATACCTGGAATTTGCAGTGTAGGTTGCAAAAGGAGAAACTAAATGAAGAAAGTTCTTGTTAAATTTCTCTCTAAGGAAACAAGACATGTGATTTTGTTATCTTTTCCTGGCTGTTTACTGTCATCCTAGGTGCATTCGCTTTGTTCCAGCTGCAGGAGGAAATGAAAAGGCAGCTAAGTGCTGAAGGAAATTATACCGAGGAGGAACTTGAGGAATACCTTCAGTCCCATAAAAGGGTGATGATTGATTCTCTGTGGAAGCTCAATGTTGCTGATATCGAAGCCACTCTTTCCCGTGTTTGTCAGCTGGTTGTCTAGCTTAACCAATACTCATGTTCACTCTATCTGGCATATTGGTTCAATTTCTTTGGTTTTGTAAACCTATCTATGATTCTCATTGTCTAGGTTCTTCAAGATCCTGAAGCCAAAAGAGAGGAGCTTCGTGTAAGAGCAAGAGGGTTAAAAACTCTGGGGAGGATCTTTCAGGTTAAATCTGGTTTCATTCCCTTGTTATGCAAGTGCAAGTGCAAGACGCTTCTTTGTTCTAATGTGACTGATTTCAAGGATTTAATTTTTTGCTCATACAGAGAGCCAAAACAGCTAGTGATCCTCTAGCAAGAACTGAACCTCAAAAATTAAACGAAAATGAAAGGGACTACGATGATGATGCCTCTACATCACCAAAATCCAATGAAGCGTCTCACTCTACCTCTGGTTCTCAGGTGTCTTTTCACATAAACCTTTTTACTCATCTTTGGTTTTTCCATTTCACCAAAATCATCTCTCTCCATCTTCAACTATGGAGAAGAACATTTACAACATTTATGCTTGTGTTTGGTAAAAACACACTGATTCAGTCACAGTCTCTTAAAAAGTTAATTCTTGATATAGGAACGTTTAACTCTTCTCTAATGCATTTTCTAAATTGTCTTCTTCGTTTGGGCAACCATAGGAACCAAAAAGCCCCTATGTGGAAGAACCAAAACTCGGAGATCAACAGTTCAACTATTACTTCCCAAGACCCGCACCACCACCTGGCGCAGAGAAACACACTTCGAGTGGCTATGATTGATTGAGAATCGGAGGTATCTCTTCAGCTGTTCTTGTTGCTTACTCAAAACCCTTTGGTACTCTATATATATCGTATATATAGTATATTAATAATATTGCAGTTGCGTGCCGTTAGCGTAAAAATTATTCTTTTTTTCTTTGGTTTTGGGGGATTAATGTGAATTTGGCTTGTTAGAAGAAAATGATTGGTGTTAAAAGCACATGAAAAAGCTCTTTTCTGATCATGTGTTATAATTGCGACAATATCCATTGAAATTGTTGTGAAGGTATATAGTGAATCCAAATTGCCACAAATGACAATGACGATGGAAATGCCAAAAACTTATTACATCAAAGGGGAGACACTTAACATTTTCAATAACAATTTTTAGCTGTTGATTCGAGAAAAGGGTAATCCGTGTAACCCACGACAGGATCAGAAGTGTAAAACGTTGGCCTATCGTATTTATTCAGCGGGGCATCCACTTCGAACCTCTTAGGCAGATCCGGGTTCGCCAGAAACCACCGACCGTAGGCCACCAGATCGGTCCGCCCCTTTGCCACGGCTGCATTCCCGTCTTCCCTGGTGAAGCCTCCCGCGGAGATGAAAGTCCCCTGAAAGGCTTTCCTCATCGGCATTAGCGTGTGAGGACACTCTGTTATTTCTCCCACTGTTTTCATTCTGGGTTCAATCACATGACAGTAGAGGATTCCGTATTTGTTCAGATATTCCGCCATGTGAACCGCTAATGCGTGTGGGTTAGTGTCTCCGGATTCCATGTAGTCGGCGAACGGAGAGAGCCTGATTCCAACACGATCTGGCCCGATCTCGTTGGCCACTGCTTCAACTATGTCTAGAGCGAATTTGCAACGGTTTTGCAATGATCCACCGTATTCGTCGGTTCTATCGTTCACCGTGTCCTTCATGAACTGGTCGATCAGATAGCCGTTAGCGCCGTGAATCTCGACTCCGTCGAAGCCTGCAACAACAACGTTCAAGGAAAACATAATAGAGTCTTGAATAAGCTTCTTCAATTCCAACGCTTCGAGTTTCCCCCAATCCGGATTTGCTTACCAGCTTCCATTGCGTTTCTTGCTGCAAGCCTAAAGTCGTTGACAATGCTGGGGATTTCTTCGGTACTTAGCCGTCTTGGAGAGGTAAACAGGGCTTCGTCGATGCCATTAGCGCGGATTTGAGGCGTCAATGGCTTGTCCGTACAAGAGATGGGAGCTTGCCCATTTGGCTGAAAACCTGAAAACACACAAAAATATACTCAATACACACCAAGATTGTTGAAAGGATTTAACCAGCCTAAAGATGACAAATGTCAATTGGCAAACCTCGATTAGAAACCCTGCCAACATGCCAGATCTGACAGAAGAAGATGCCGCCTTTGGCATGAACAGCATCCACGATTGGCTTCCATGCCTCCACATGCTCTTTAGTCCATATCCCAGGAGTATCTTGATAGCTTCAAGAGCAAAACACACACATGTAGGAGGATCAGCAAAAAAAACGAAAACAGTTTAAGATCAAAACCCGCAAATAAAAGCGCAAACTTTATTATAAAAAAATAATGAGCAGAGAGGTTAGTTAATCGGTTACCCTTGAGCTGTATCTGAAACTCCGGTGGCTTCAGTGATGAGAAAACCTCCTGGCGTAGTTCTCTGAGAGTAATATAAGACAGCGTGATGCTGGGGAACGTTTCCGTAGGATCTCTGTCTCGTCAATGGTGCCAGAACAACCCTGAATCATAATCGTAAAAATGATCAAGGCTCGGGATGAGAGTTTTCAGCTGGGAATTTCATCGAACACCTGGAAGGGATAAATCATCAAAAACGGAAACACAAGGACGTAACTTATACCTGTGGGAAAGATTGAATCTTCCCATCTTATAGGGCGTGAGGAGAGGGATACTCTGTTTTGCTTCTGCGTTTTGCATTAACATGAATTCCGATCGATGGTGGGCCTGGTGGCTAAGAAACTGGATTTTGTCTCTGTGATTATTTCTCTCAAAAACACTTTGAAGTCTCCGTGAATTGTGGAAGAAGATGGATATATCCGCACATATATATATATGTAAATGTATATGGACGTCATCGAGGACGCATCCATGGACCCCATCCACTTGCATCTTCATGACGTGCGCATTGACGACATTACTGAGTAACAAATTGAGAACTTAGCCAAAATATGTTCCTTTCTTAGTTTTTTTTTTTCTTAACTTCAATCATCTACATTTCGGATTCGATCCATTCGAGCTTACAGAACAGAAAATGGGGCCTCATATGATTACAATTAAAAAACGAAAACAAAAACAAAAAAAAATGGTTTGACTTTACCCAACTTTGACCACCGACAAAAAAAGTGTTAAAAGAGTTCGAGTAAAGAAGGAAGGAAAGATAGCATCATACAAATGGGCATTGAGATTGGAATGAATGTTCGATTTAGGAATTTAAAAAAAACATAAAGACACACTGATTATCACATCACGAAATAGGAAACCAACTATCCCGTTAAATTGTGTTTGTGTTCTCCCGAAAAGGCTAGTCTGTGTAGTCCATTTTGCTTTGGGAACTTTTTTAATTCCTATCTCGTTTATGCGATAAGCTTGTCTATCTGTGAGCAAATTCCAAGCAAGCTTATTCATGCTTTAAAAGAACTTAAGAAAAAATATAGAAAACAAGATTGAAATAGAAATAGCTCATTATGAGCTTTCTTCAAATGCAAAATAGAATAGAGAGGAAGAAGTTTTAAGTTGTCATCAATAATAAAATGGTTTTATATTGATATATACATGAGGGAAGAAGAGAGTTACTTTGAGACAACTCTCAAGGTTATATTCATAGTTCTCATAAGAGAGATATTATATATATTACTCCTACTTGCAGGCCCGGTCCTGACATTTCGGTGGCCCAATACCAATTTTAAAAAATAAAAAACATTTTGGGCCTAAAATGAAAAAAATAAAATTTGGGGCTCTTAAATGAAAAAAAAAAAAAAAATTGGCCCTTATTTGGTTGCAAAAAAATAAAAAAATTTGGGGACCTTATTTGGTGGTAACAAAAATGAAAAAATTTGGTGGCCCTCGTACGAATGTATCGTTTGAATACCCTCAGGGCCGGGCCTGCCTACTTGCTTAAAACCCAAAACACATGTGCTTTCTACATCACATTGGCCTTGTATTTGGGCTTGTGTTAATAATCGTAACATAGCGGATGATGCTACATGCAATAACTAGTAGAAGTTTATTTGTAAGATGCTTAGATTTTTGATGTTTATCTCTTTGTTTAATGAATGTACGTAAAGTTTTAAAGATTTTTAACTCAAAACCAGTCGACACATGTCTTTATAGATTATTTAAGTCTCATCACAATTTTCAATTTGAAATTCCTAACAATGCAAGAGGTAGATAAAATTTCCCCCAGCTAAGTTCATGACTAAGAAATTCAAGAATGAGAATTGGTATTCCTTTAATCATTATTTAGTGTTATGTTTATGGTACATGGACAAACATCAACAATTCAACTATAGGCATGCACCGCCACTTGGTGCAGAGTACGTAACACTCTTCGGCTGGCAAAGATTGATTCAGGTGAGACCGGAGGGATTTTTTTTTTTTTTTTGAACCTTTTTTTGCATTAAGTAAATATTTTTGGGTTTTTTTTTTTCTTACATAATATAGCTAGATACCGAACCGAACCACAAAACCCAATGGGCCCGGTTTGGGAAACCTAACCAGATTACAACGAAATTGGAACCGAGACAAATCCGGGGAAGCCGCCGCCGCCAGTCACCTCCATCACCGCAACCAGACAACTCCGCCACCCGTGAAACCACCACCAGTCGGCACCAGACCGTCGATTTACAAAAGTTTGGTGGTTCTCTGCCGACGCCGGATTGACCGGAGAGAAACCGGAAGGGCACAAGACCGGAGGAGATGAAAGAGTCCCCCGACAAACCTAAGGAGAAACCGGAGAAAACCGGAGGTATTTCCTTTAGCTGTTTCTTGCTTATTTAAAACCCTTTTGTACTGTTGCAAATGTGTGCCATTCTGTAAAAACAATGCTTTTATTCTTTGGTTTTGGGGGGATTTAATGTGAATTTGGGCCTGTCAGATGAACATGATTGATGTTGAAACTTGAAAGCCACATGAAAAAAGTTCTTTTGTGATAATGTGTTAATGTTGGAGATCATGTGTTCTCATTACTATTTGCGTTGAGGCACAGGCTAAGATTTGTAGGTTTTGTCCACTTAAGAAAATGACTAATAACAATGCATTTGCTGTCTTTTTAAATCTGCTTATTTGAAAATTGCAGAGACCCATCATTTTTTTCTAAAACTATTTATTAAACACATGCAAAACAGATTATTTGTTGTGGGATTTATTTATTTATTTTTATTTTTAAATGATACTGCAAGCGCAAGTAGGAATAGCTGGAACAAGAGACAAACTCAATAATTTAGTTTCCAAATCTTTGGCTTTGAGTGTGAGTCGTGACTGTGACGGTGCGAATGTGACTAATGGTGGAAATTATTAATTATGTATGATCTTTTGTTTTCGACAATTAACATGTGAAAACGACTCCCTTAATTTTCTTTGTTGTAATGATCAGGATTTTTTTTTTAATATTGTCTTTACATCTATATTAGATCTGTAAAACAAGAGGCTGGTATGTAATAGCCGTTGATTGATATATTTCTTTCTACATTAATCAAATAATATTAGTTGCCTATCTCGATATTTTTCAATTAAATTAAATATAGTTTGAAATAAGAGTATAAATTTAATTAATATTAATAGTGTACTACAAAATTAGTTATATACAATGATAACTTCAAAATTAGGAAACTAGCAAAGAGAAAAAAATTGTATACCATGATTATGTTTACTATTTAGATTAATTACAATCGGATTTACGTTTTTTTAGACGTCAGTTTGCCAGCAATACTGTTCATCTAAAGTCAACGACCATCGTTCATCACTAATATAAGCATATAATTATTTAATTAATGCTAAATAATAATGATAAGTTTATGTTTGTCAATTAACCCATTTATCATATCATACAAAATATAAAAATTAAAATTAAAATCGAAAATTAATGTTTTTTTATTTATGTGTGTATCAGTTTAATAAAAAAGGATTAATACTTGATTACATATTTAACATGATAACAATTATAATAATATGTTATATAGAATGTTAACGTGTTAACAATGGCATTCGATATTTATGACGTGCTAACAATAATATCTAATACTTAATATAATGTGTGTTAAAACGTTAAATCAATAATTACATTAAACAAAACATGAAATATCAATTTAAATATGTAACTTAATGTTTTGAAATTCATCGATATATAAAATTAACAAAAAGGATTAGGTTTTCTCTTATGCTTAACATGATAACAATTATGATAACAATGACAATAATAACAAGTAATACCTACTTTTAACTTGCTAATTTCCGTGATGAACAATTATATTATCACACGAGCTAACTTACATATTAAGTTAATAGTCACAAAGTTAATTCTCCTCTACAACATTACGAATAAAGAAGCAAATTGGATAACAAAAAAATATGGGCATCGTGATTTACTCTCTCCTTGAAAAGATGAAGCAGAGCACGACACCATGACTAAAATTATGATGAAGCAACCGGCGGTGGTGGTGTTCGCGGCGGAGAAGGAGATGGTATGACCGGAGGTGAAGCCGATAGAGAGGTGTGTTGCTATGACGACGGAGAAGGTGGTGGTTGAAGAATTTGACGATGGGAGAGATGAAGCAACCGACAATGGAGATGAAGCAACCGGAAGTGGTGGTGATGACTGATGAGGACGCTACTGATGGTGGTGTCCGCGACGGAGAATGATCTCGTATGACTAGAGGTGAAGCCGATGACGAGGTGGGATTAAACGGCGTGGAGTAGGTGTGGTGGTTGAAGAATTTGACTTATTCGTAACTAGATAGAAGAATTGTATTTCCTTGATTTTTGACTTATTCGTTACTAGATTTTGGTATTTCTCTTGAAATAAATAGTAGTCTTACTCCCTTTTAATTACCGTTAAATCGTCTCCTTTATGATCATCAGTTCCGTGTGGCGTAATTTAAGTACTAAACGTTGATTAATCAATCGGAAGTTGATTTCTTTTTTATTTTACATTAAAAGCATGACGTTACCTGTGGATGGAAAAAGACAAAGTTATCCCTATTTAACTCATTTTGAAATAACAACTAGTATTGAACAAAAAAGATAGAAAGAAGAAGGTCAAATATGGTAAACGACACACGTCAATGAATTAAAGGATTCCTTAATTATAATATATTTTCGAAATCTGAGAGAGAGAGAATTAAAGAAATTAGAATCCAAAGTGAAAGGAAAAAGCATCAATGGTGGAAGCTTGCTTGTGATAGCCAGCGACGACGAGTGAAGCAGTGTACAATAAGTAGGAAACTTCGAGAGAGAGAGAGAGAGACGTGTTTGTTTTATTTGTGTGTTTGCGCTTTTACGGCGTGAATCGACTTTCTCCAGATCTCTCATCTTCTTTTTTTCTTCCTCCGTGTTTGATTTCTCCAATCTGCAGGCGAATCGAGATTCAGATCTCGTCTTCGCTTGCACGAGGTTTTATCCAATCGAGATCTGATAGTGTCGGTGTCCAATCTCGCAATTCGAACGATTTCAATTGTGTTCCAATTTAGTCGGCAATGGAGAAAACGGAGAGCGAGAAGAAACAGTCGTCTGTCTCTGACGTCGGCGCATGGGCTATGAACGTCATCAGCTCCGTCGGAATCATCATGGCTAATAAACAGCTCATGTCTTCCTCTGGTTTCGGGTTTAGCTTTGGTACGCCTCCCTCATCTTATCTCTTACTGCGAAAGTTTCATGAACCTGACGATTACTATTGCTTATATCCCACAGCGACGACTCTAACGGGATTCCACTTCGCGCTCACTGCGCTTGTTGGTATGGTGTCAAACGCCACGGGTCTATCGGCATCAAAGCATATTCCTCTCTGGGAGCTTCTCTGGTTCTCAATTGTCGCTAACGTCTCCATCGCTGCCATGAATTTCAGCCTTATGCTCAACTCTGTTGGCTTCTATCAGGTAGTTTCCCTTCATTTCTCTTTGATTTTTGCCTTCGATTAAAGATCGTTGTCTTGATTCTCCGTCATTTGATTTTCCACCTTAGATCTCGAAACTGAGCATGATTCCTGTGGTATGCGTGTTGGAATGGATTCTACATAGCAAGCATTACTCTAAAGAAGTGAAGGCCTCTGTTATGGTTGTGGTTTTTGGTGTTGGAATTTGTACGGTGACTGATGTCAAGGTTAATGCCAAAGGTTTCATTTGTGCATGCACTGCCGTCTTCTCCACATCTCTGCAGCAGATTGTGAGTTTTTTTTGTTAGATCTGACTTTTCTTCTCCTGCTTTCTTCGATCTTGTTTTATTCAAGGCTCCAACTTTCCTCAGATCAGGGAGGAAACCTTTTGCCCCTTTGATCTCGGTTTATGTAATTCTATATGTTAGGCCTCTCTCAGTATAGTAGACAAATTCTCCTGCAACAGATCTGAAATCTAAAGCTATCGTCCATGCATATGGGAGACATAATTCTGTGGTGCTTGCTGGAATCCTGAAAAGGGCATTTTTTTTCTCTCCGGCAAGTTCTTAGATACTTATTGTGTGTCAATTTGTTTATGCTGCAGTCAATAGGCTCTCTGCAGAAGAAATACTCGGTGGGATCTTTTGAATTGCTGAGCAAAACAGCCCCAATTCAAGCACTTTCACTCCTCATCTTTGGCCCCTTTGTTGACTATTTCTTGAGTGGCAGATTCATTACTACTTACAAGATGACTTACGGCGCCATCGTAAGTAATTCTCAACTTCTCTAAGATTCAAAAGACTCAACCTAATACAATATCCTCACTATATCTCTCTCACACTTTGCAGTTCTGCATTCTTCTCTCCTGCGGATTGGCCGTTTTCTGTAACATAAGCCAATATCTCTGCATAGGAAGATTCTCTGCAACATCGTTTCAAGTTATAGGCCACATGAAAACAGTCTGCGTCCTTACGCTAGGATGGCTTCTCTTTGATTCGGAGATGACATTCAAGAACATCGCCGGGATGGTCTTAGCTGTTGTCGGAATGGTGATCTATAGCTGGGCGGTTGATCTAGAGAAACAGAGAAACTCAAAGTCAACGCCTCACGGGAAAAACAGTATGACCGAAGAAGAGATTAAGCTACTCAAGGAAGGAATAGAGCATATTGATTTGAAAGACGTGGAGCTCGGTGAGACTAAACTATAAATGGTGTGCTCAATCAAATCTGAATTTACACGTCGAAAACTGATTTTTAAGACTTTTTAAAAAATCCTATTAAAAAACAAAAAAATCTCTCATCGCTTAATTCTTTTTTTTTCTTTCAATCTTTCGTGTGCCATATTATACAACTTGTCTTCTTTTCCAAAAGTTTTAGAGCATTTTGGGCCTATGGAGGAAAGCATATAAATCTTTCGTTGCGTAAGAACAAGGCCCATTTTGAGTAGCGAATGTCGCATCCCCTACATAGTAGTAATACAAAAATGTCAACAGAACCATGTGATTTCAGTCATTATATATACATGATATATCAAAACAGATCTTTGATATTATATATAATGTGCCAAAACAGATCTTTGGCATCAAAATGATTTAATGACATCAAAATTCTAACAACGACCAGTTTCCAAATGTTTCATTTTCGTAAAAACGAGCGTAACTCAGGACATGTGATGTGTGTAACAAAATACAAAAGAAAGTACATGTGATGTGGTTTAAAGCTATAAGTAATGATTAAAAATAAAACACTGGAGCAGTAAAAAAATAAAAAAAAAATAAAAAAAAAAGAGAAAATCGCATTTAAAACTCCAAAAATTGAACTTATTAACAGTTTAAAGAGATTTGTACTATAATTAAGATAACGAAACTAACCCATTAAACTTTCAGTGTGTCAACTTTGTTTGCGCCGTAAAAAAATGTGACTGGAATTGTTCAGTTTTCGATAAGAAAACGTTGACGTGTCTATAAAATTATTTATTTTTAAATAAAATACTGTAATTTTAATTATTTATTTATTTTAATTAAAAAACTAAAAAAAATATAAAAAAACAAACAAAAAAATCTTCTCCTCGGTTTCGCTGAAGCAGAAGAATTTTCTTCTCCACCTGCGACGCCGGCTCCCCATTCCGCCTCGTCACCTCCATCTCCTTCGCTAATTGCTCCTCCGACCTCTCTATCTCCTCCACAGCTATCAGAGCTCTCTCCCCATCTCTCACCTCTCTCCCTTTTCTCAACTGCCTTCTCTCTCCCCTCCGCCGCGTCTCCCTGAGTCACTTCACTCCTTCTCCGCCGTCAATTCATTCCTCCGCCACCGCAACGGCCTATCCGGAGTCTTCCTCGCTCGTCTCGCTAACCTCATTGACCTCACCGTCTCCTCCGTCCCCGTATCCACTTCGATTACTCTACTCTCGAACCTCAAATCCCTAAATTGGTCCCGAAATTCGATCTCCGGCGAGATACCCGACGGAATCGGCGACCTAATCTCGCTCAAAAACCTCTCTTTAGCTTCAAACAAGCTATCAGGTCCAATCCCCGATTCGATCTCGTCGATTCCAGACCTTACCCACTTAGATCTCGTCGGTGTTGCCATTGGACTGTAGAGCATAACCGCAGTGAGGAAATGGTAAATCGCAGCCATTGGAGCTCTTTCTGGATCAAAGAAGATCTCTGCATCGTCTGGTTTTAAGTACCATCTCTCTGTTCTTCCTCCATTTCTCACTCTATCCTCTCTTGTCTCAATACCGAAGACGATTGAACCAATAAACGACATCAGAAACACAACACCGAACATCATGTAGATGATTTTGTCCATCTTAAAGTTTGTACCTTTGTGTCGTGTCCAGTGAAGACAACAGCTCCGTAAACATACTCTGTGTTTCTAAGCTTCGAATCTCGAAGAAGAAGCTGTTGAATCGACAATGGAAGCCTCTGTTCTTCCAAATGTAAAGTTCCGACGAACGTATAGAGATCTGCATTTGGGTCTTCGCATCTCAGGACGGCTTTTAATTCTTTGAAATCGGAATCTTCTTGTAAAGCCGACGAAGTCGTTTCTAAACTTTGTTTCACTTTCAGATTCGTTTCTCCGTCGAGATTCATCGTCTCTACATAGCAGATCTAGTCTTCGTAGCTCGACGACAAAAGCATAAGATCCGCCGGGAAAAACTCGTCTTTTTCAACTCTCACTATATCTCCGACTTTAAGATTCCTCCATTCCTCTTGCCGGAATATTCCATTCCCGTCATGAACCTTCACTTTCCTGTTATTCACTTCTATGTCCTTAACAAATAAATAAAAAACACCAATTTTAAGGATTTGATTCGACGAACTTGAGATTTGATAGAATTTGGAGAAGAAAAAAATCAAGACCTGTCGTGATTTTAATTCTATGATAAAAGGGAGAAGAAAATTCTTCAGCTTCAGCGAAGCGGAGGAGAAGAAGAGATGAGAAGATTTTTTTTTGTTTTTTGTTTTTTTAATTAAAATAAATATATAATTAAAATTAAATTATTTTAAAATAAAAATAATTTTATTTTATTGACATGTCACCGTCTTTTTACCGGAAACTGAATAGTTTTAGTAACATTTTTTACGGCGCAAACAAAGTTATCACATTGAATGTTTAACGTGTTAGTTTTGTTATTTTGAAGATTTAAAGGGTTAGTGCAAATCTTTTAAAATTTAAATTGTTAATAAATTCAACTTTAGAAATTTAAAATGCAATTTTTTCGTAAAAAAATAAATTAAAAAAACAATTGTTAATAGTTTATGGACAGTTTTACAAAGAGAGCAATTTACTGGGATTATAGTAAAAACAAAATTACGGGGTTTAGAAGATGAAGAAGATGAAAGAATGAGAGACGATAGGTCCCACTAATATGAATCCAGACCCCAAAAAAGATACAAATCCTACAACTAGGTACCATGCTATTACTAGGCCCTCTTTTTCCCTCTTTAATGTCTTTATTGGAACCCTCAAAACCTAAAGACAATTCATAAAGATCAAAACAAAAAATTTAGGGAAAAGAATCACTTTTTTATTTAATCCCCTCAATTGCAGAAATATGACCAATAATGCTATAGAAGAAGTTGGCAAGTTGCATAAGACTAATAGTATACAAACAAATATATGAAGTAAAACAACATAATTATTTTCAACAAATATTATAAGTTTTAATGCATAAATTTGTTGCCAGTAATCTTGCTATATTTTTTTTATATAAACCCAAAATCTTTCCAATTCAAAGCTTTGTTTTCAACTCTCAAAGCCAAGATAATCACATTAATCTTGTTGTCTTGATAAGTATTGCCTTTATTAACTTCAATAGTCGCTTGACTTAGCAGTTACACTGATTTTGGACGTGTTTTTAGACCAAACTAAAAAAGAAAGGAAAATTTGGACTTTTACATGTTCGTTAACCCTTATTAGTAAACGTCCTTCACGTGCTCAGGGAATCAACTTAAAAAAAAAAAAAAGGGTTTTAGATGTCTAATACTCATATAATAACCGGCTAAAGTACATTGATAAAACCTTAAAATTTCCATTTTTTTCCAATATCAGTACAATTAAATTTCTAGGACTCATAAACTTTTCCTTTTTTTGCTATTTTCTTCAAAGCCTAAAGAACAGGTGAGAGAGTGTGAATCCAAGAGCTTTAACATATTACCAGAGATTTTTCCTTCTTTTTTTTTTTTTTTTCTCAAAGCTTTTTGTGTGTGTTTTTGTTTTGTTTTATCTTTCTCTTTCTTTCTGGTCAGTCACATTCTGATTAAAATAAGAATGCTTTTCCTTCGTAAGGATCATCTTTTCATGCCGATTGCAACAGTGCAGATTTCCATTTTTACTCTTCCCTTCTAAAATTTCCCCTCTTTTTTGTTCTTTATCTTCTCCTGCTTCATTTTTTTCTTCTTAATCTCTCCTACTCCAGTGAAAATTGGGACTATTAACTTTGTCTTTCCCAAATCTTTAATATTTTTTCACCTTTTTTTTTTCTTTCTTTTTCCTTTAACTTTCCCCTTGAGTAGTTCTGGATCGTATCAGTAAGCGGAAAGAAATTGTGAAGAAAATGGAGGAAACCCATATGATTACGTCTTTGACCTGAAACCCTACTCAGAATAACGCAGTGATCTCTGACGAACGACACCTAATGGCCTCAGAGCAGCATAGATTTCCTCAGCAGGAACAGGTTACTTTTTCTCTATTTCGTTTGAATTCGAGTTCGTGGGGTTTCACTTCTCTCTGTCTCAGGTCTAAGTTGTTGAGATTTTCAAGCTTTTCGTTTCGGTGAAGTTCGTGTCTTTTTTGCTTCGTAGATCTGACTATTCAACTCTGTTTTCACACTAATCTAGCTTTTAACTCTTTTTTTTCATTTGATGGAGCAAATGTTCTTCTAGGGTTTATGTTGAGTCTCCCCTTTGATCATTATGTTGTTTGTAAAGCCCAGCTTTATGGTAAAGCGTTACTGGAATCGTTTTTGCAGTAAGTGATAATTGAGAATTGAAAAAAAAATTGACATTTTCTCTTAATTATTAGCCATTCATTTTAGGAAAAAAAATTCAAGCTTTCTAGGGTTTGTGATCGTAGATTCGATGCGTGTAAGCTTATAAGATTACTTTAGATCCATTTGCGTTTCATTGTTTTGTAGAAACAGTTGATTCACTATCAAACCTATGCAAATTATCTTCTTGCTTTCCAGATCTCGTTTACATGTTTCAGCTCCATTTGTTTTGTTCCTTGAGCTGCGCATTGACCTTGAAACTTACACTGAGTGTGTGTGTGTGTCCATTTGCAGAGGAAAAGGTGGGGAGGGTGTTTAGGAGTGTTCTCTTGTTTCAAGTCACAAAAAGGCGGAAAGCGTATTGTCCCTGCATCTCGGATTCCCGAAGGCGGCAATGTCTCAGCCACACAACCTAATGGAGCTCATCAAGCTGGTGTCTTAACTAACCAAGCTACAGGAGGAATTAATTTATCTCTTTTGGCTCCACCATCCTCTCCCGCTTCCTTCACCAATTCCGCTCTTCCTTCAACCGCTCAGTCACCAAACTGCTACTTATCGCTGGCTGCAAACTCACCGGGAGGTCCTTCATCGAGTATGTATGCCACTGGACCATATGCTCATGAAACCCAATTGGTCTCACCGCCTGTTTTCTCTACATTCACCACCGAGCCATCGACTGCTCCTTTCACTCCTCCTCCAGAGCTTGCACATCTGACTACTCCTTCTTCACCTGATGTGCCTTATGCTCGTTTCTTGACTTCCTCCATGGATCTCAAGAACTCTGGTAAAGGCCATTACAATGTTCCAAATGATCTTCAATCTACATACTCTCTTTATCCAGGAAGTCCAGCCAGCACTCTTAGATCACCAATCTCTCGGGCTTCGGGAGACGGGTTATTGTCGCCTCAAAATGGTAAATGCTCGAGGAGTGATTCTGGCAACACATTTGGGTATGACACAAATGGAGTCTCGACACCTTTGCAGGAGTCAAACTTCTTCTGCCCTGCAACTTTTGCCAAGTTTTACCTGGATCACGACCCTTCTGTTCCTCAAAACGGTGGAAGGTTAAGCGTGTCCAAGGATTCCGACGTGTATCCTACAAATGGATATGGAAACGGGAGCCATAATAGGCAGACGAGAAGTCCCAAGCAAGACATGGAGGAGTTAGAAGCTTACAGGGCTTCCTTTGGGTTTAGTGCGGATGAAATCATCACAACTAGTCAATATGTAGAGATCACTGATGTGATGGATGATTCTTTGCTCAGAGCGGCTTACTCGCCAAACGATGGACAGAAGCTACTTAGAAGAGAAGTGAATTTGCTGAGTCAAACGAGCTCCAAATCAGAAGCTGATCTTGATTCACAAGTTGTAGACTTCCATTCACCAAAGGCATCAAATGGTTACAAAGGTGAGTATTGTCATATTAATCTCAACTCACCTTGCTGAGTCATTTCATTATCATTAGTTGTTTCATTGTGCTGATTGTATCATATTGTCTGGCTTAGATCACAGACCAAGAAACCGCATCCACGCGGATGATGAAGAGGCTCTACTATCAAGAGTTGGCTCTGTAAAAGGAAGTAGAAGCTATCCCACTGGTTTCTCAAGCTCTGATGCGGAGATCGAATACCGAAGAGGTAGAAGCTTAAGAGAAGGCAGAGAGAACAGACACAGGATAGCCTGATCAAGAACAACAACAGACAACAAAGCCAGCTCTGCTCTAAGATCTTCTAAGTTGCAAAGTGTTTGATATCATCTTGCGATGCTAACTGTTGAGATAAGAATCTAGCTTTTTAAGTATATATAGATATATAAATATATATGTTACAGATGGTTTTTTTTAGTAGAATGATGTTTATATATAAGCAAGCAAGGGTGAGAAAGTGAATGCTCTTTTTAGTTTGTCATGGCTTTTTTTTGTAAGACCCATCTTTCATCTAATTGCACCAATCTGTTTGGGGTTCTCTTTTTGATGCATTTGTTAAAGATGTTAAATTGGGGCTTGTGAATGTTAATATTATAGTAAGTAATCTTTCTGCATTTGTGTTTGCATCTACATTTATAAATTTTAGTATTGTATTATCAAATACTTGCGTAAAAGAAACACAAAAGACACACGTTTTATACTTAGAAAAACACTTTATAAATGTTAGATGAGTTTCTTGTTGCTGGACCGGGTCAATAATATTGGGCCAATTTAGATATTGGATTGTCCACGTTGCGTTTCATCTTGATTTTTATGTTTTTTTTTTGTCGTTCCATATTGATTAATAATCCATCGATTTATTCTAAATTTAAGCAAAATATTGCCTAAAATGCTCTGGTCTGCGACCGGTTTTTTGACCGTTAACCTCTAATTAAAAACTTCTTTAACCGAAACTCCTCGTTAAACCATTGCCACCTATTTGTATGTGCATAAGAGTGCCTCCTCGGTTTACGAGAGACTAAATTTTATTTTCAACCGATTATTTTCGTACACGTAGTCAAACAATTGTTTAACTTTGTTAATATTTTTAAAAAGAAGTGAAGATAAGACGAAAGAATTGAAGATAAGACGAAAGAAGTGAAGCTTCGAAGCGCACACCGAATAAAAATCTGGTGCTGCTGCAAGTGTCAAAAACAAGTGGCCGGTCTTGTTTTCCCAAAATACCCCTTTTGGCATTTATCCAATTAAAAAGGAACAAAAAGCGTGTCTGAAACAGAAACTTAGACCTAATAATTCCATTAAAAAAATATCTAAACACTAATATCCCACGTCTAAGACACACTTCCATCTTTAAGGCCCATTCCTTCGCCACAACTTATATATAAACAAACATAGAAACCTTTTTTCCACATATCTCTCATTCAATTTCCAATTCAAAACACAAAACAAACAAACAAACAAAATCTGCAACCTTTTGTTTATTTTTTCTTATCATGAAGAATACTACTCAACCTCAATCATCTTTCATGAAATTCTGCCGGAAACTCTCACCGGAGAGGAAAGATTCAGCCGCAGAGAGACAAAACAACAGCAATGGTGAGGACAAGAACAGAGACTTAGAGGCTGTTTTTGCTTACATGGACGCAAACAGAGACGGTAGAATCTCTGCGGATGAGCTTCAAAAGAGTTTTACGACATTGGGAGAGCAACTGTCTGATGAAGAAGCCGAAGCAGCGGTTAGATTGTCTGATACTGACGGTGATGGGATGTTGGATTTTGAGGAGTTTGCTCAGTTAATCAAAGGAGGTGACGAATCTACAGAGGAAGATAAGACGATTGAGCTCAAGGAAGCGTTTAGAATGTATATCGCAGAAGGTGAAGAGTGTATCACCCCGAGAAGCTTGAAGATGATGCTAAAGAAGCTTGGTGAGTCAAGAACCACTGATGATTGCAGAGTTATGATTCGTGCTTTTGATCTCAATGCTGATGGAGTTTTAAGCTTTGATGAGTTTGCGCTTATGATGCGTTAGGCGTTTTAATCGCCTCCATTTGTTGTTGTTGTTGTAGCTTCTATTCTATCTCTTTCTTTCTTTTTGTTCCAGTTAGATTGTTGTATATAATATATAATTACTGGCTTGTGACGCAATAAACGCGACTGTTCTTTGATTAATCCATATGTGAAAACTCTGTTTTAGTCTTCAAAATGAATCTCTAGATTCCCTTGAGGTTTTTGACCATGCCTGTGATGATATTCCCTGAAGCACACACATTCCAAGACAAAAACTGAGCATGTGCAATCAATAATACGACAACTAGATTCAAGATGAGCTTTGGTCAGAGATTCACATAACGGTAACAATTGAGGAATCTAATAATATCACATTCATAACCAATCAATATCTTTCCCTGACCAATAGGACTTATCATTTTGAATCTATACTGAGCCATAAAAAAATCGAGGTACCATGGAAAGAAATGGTATAAGCCTAGGTTCTGCAGAAATTGATAAACCCCCGAGATATGTGGCTCTTGAATCACACTTTAGTCTCTCTGAGTTGATGGTTCTTGTAGCCCATCTCGAAGGGAATCATATTTTAGGATCGGCAACAAGCCATATTTAGATCAATAATCGGGGCTGTGGTAGTATATTAAATTTCATAGTTTTTAACTCAAAACCAGTTGATAATGAACATATCGACCAATATCACTTACTAGATAAGTACCGGCATATATACGGATTTGTAACTTAATATTTTACAACCCGTAAAAAAAAATTAAAAACATAAAAATAGTAACAAAATTAGATCACCCGTGAAAATATATAATACATAAATTTATAAACAAAATTTCCGATGAAATAAATATATACCTCAAAGGAAGGAGATGCAGTAAATAGCTTTTGATACGATTATTAGACTTTTATTTTGTTTGTTTATGTAATTGACATACCACCAAATTGTGGTTTATATAAAGGTGGAAAATTAGAATTATTTTTCTTTTAGGATTAATTTCCTTAATCTAAATGGAAAAAGATTTTTTTCATCCTTTTTCTATTAATTTTTCCTTTTAGGATAAATTTAATTATTTTTTTATCTTTTATTTTTATTTTTAATAATTTTATCTTTTAAAATTATAAACCGGTTGTTAAATTTTCCGATTTTTTAAAGTTTTTTTTTAACTAATCGATTTTGAAATTTTCCAACTATGACTTGACACGTGTCGCGATCAGACGACTAACTTTGAAACATTCAGCTTTGTATAATAAGATTTCCTTTTTATAAACTGAAATATGGTTTTTCTTTTTAAAATTTTTGTATTTTTGACTTTGAAATATTATGCTTTATATAATAAAATATACTATTATACGCTAGACATACGACATAGCATCGTATATACGGTGTGTTTATGCGGACTGCAGTGCATAAAATATAAACATACGAGTTAATGCATATATAATATCAATCTTATAGTAAAAGTTAACAAAATTTAATATTTATGATGAATACTAACTTTTTATAAGATAATTAGTAAGCACTGAAGTAATAATCTAAATCTAGTTAAACTCAAAAGACAAATGAATAAAAGTTTCAATTCTCAAAACGAAATAATATATCAACCAAATGGTATGAAAAACAAATAACAAACCATAAACTTTTTCAAAACTTATTAAAACTATCTTGTATTAAGTTTGTATTTATTTATACAGTGATGTCACAACATAGTTTTTTTGTACATCTGTATAAATGATGTATATTTTTTTGGCATCACAGTATAAATGATGTATAAATGACAGTTTTATTTTTCACCTTCTAGTTTATTTTATAACATAAAACAGTATACCTTCTCACTGATTAACGTATATACGGTGTATGTACGGTTGCACATACCGTATTTTTTAAGAAATAGCAGTCGTCAAATTTGTGATAATAACCGAAATACCCTTTCTTAATCCTAATTCCTAAATTTAAAAAAAGAAGAAAAAGCGTGTTTTAAACATGAGAATTAGACCTGTAACTAATATACTAATCTTTCCTTTACTAGATCTAAAGACTAATAATACGTTTTCTTCTAGATCTGAAGACTAATAATATTATTTTTCTTCTAGATCTAAAGACTAATCTTGAATCTCCCACGTTTGATACGTTTCAGTTTCTTTTTTTTAACAAAGCCCTATTCTATTCTCGACTTGAAACACCCCTATATACATATATATAGAGAAACCCTTTAGACCACTTTCTCATTCAATTCCTAAATAAAAAGAAGAAGAAAACTTGTAGCATACCCTGTAGAACAAAAAATTGTCCTCATGAAGAATACTCAACGTCAGTTATCTTCATCTTTCATGAAACTCTGCGAGCGAGTGTCCTCAGACAGGAACGGTGAGAGCAAGAACAGAGACATAGAAGCTGTTTTTGCTTACATGGATGCAAACAGAGACGGTAGAATCTCCGCAGAGGAGCTCAAGAAGAGTTTCAAGACATTGGCAGAGCAACTGTCAGATGAAGAAGCCGAAGCAGCGGTTAAATTGTCTGATATGGACGGAGATGGAATGTTGGATTTCGAGGAGTTTGCTCAGCTAATCAAAGGGAGTGATGAATTTACAGAGGAAGAGAAGAAGAGCAAGATAATGGAAGCGTTTAGAATGTATATTGCTGAAGGAGAAGATTGTATTACTCCGAGAAGCTTGAAGATGATGCTAATGAAGCTTGGTGAGTCAAGAACGACTGATGATTGCATAGTCATGATCAAAGCTTTTGATCTTAATGCTGATGGAGTTTTAAGCTTTGATGAGTTTGCCCTTATGATGATGCGTTAAGAATCAGCCCATCCATTGTTGTTGTGGCTTTATTGTTGTTTTGTCTTTATTTTGTTTGTTTGATTGCTGTAAATATGGCTTTACAAGCAATAAAGACGTCTGTTATTTGTTGTTTCATATGCAAATCAAGAAAGCTGGGCATGTGCAGGTCTAGCTTTAATTTTTCATTAAAAAGAAAAAAGAAAAAAGAACAACTGCATGTAGTTCCGATGTACATGAATCATATTCCATTGTGTTTCTCAATCACAAAAACTACATGTCAAAGCATCTTACATCTCTATAAGGAAAACAAAAACAGAACACGAATTGCTCTCCTCTTCTCTGTTCTGGAATTGGATCTCTATTTTTGGGTTCTTAGCTAATGGGATGTTCAACAAGCTTAGCCAAGACGTTCCAATATCTCGTACAAGAAGGGTTAGTGTGAATCGCCCTAAGCACCCATTTCTCAGGGGTTTGACAGTTTTCAATCCCTGAAGCCGTTTCGGGTCTATCTTCTGATTGTCTTGCAAGTGTATGCATCTGGAAGTAAACCTCTGCAGGCCTCATCTCTGTCCACAAATACAAAAAACATGTTCAGTTGTGCGGAAAGTTTGGTGAAAAAGTAAAAAGCAAGAACAGAGTCATTCAGTACCTGGTGGCCAGCAGAACCATTCAAGACGAAGGTTCTTCTCCCATTTCTCTTTAGACCCAAGACTTCCATGTGCTTGAGCTAATAATGTATACACGATAGGCAAAGGAAACAAGGAGCTCGCTTGAACTTTGCTAAGACTCTTTACAGCTTGTGAGAGGAACTGAGAGTCATTAGACTGTCTAGCCAGCTCCATGCAGACAGCACCACGGCAGAGAAGTAGACAGCTCTCAGAATTACCCAACGAAGAAGCTTGTGCAAGGAACTCCTCTGCTGAGAAAAAGTCTTTTTTCCCGATAGAAACTAACCCAAGAGCTAAACTGTATACAGCCATCCACTCTTTCCATGAATCCTTCTTCTGTCTCGAGCTTTCTTGTAGGCTCATCTCTAAGAGGTTAGTATCAGGTTCCAGATCAAACTGAGATTCTATGAGCTTCAGGCAGATCCAACCAATATTTGAGTCAGTCTTGAGCTCCAAACACGCTCTATATTCCTCTTGCATGTTACTGGTGCTCCCTTTTGCTGCATAGGCACGGCAGAGTTGCAAATGTCCTAGAAATAGATAACTACGTGGAAGCAAAAGGGAAGAAGCTGTTCGAGCATGGTCAATGGACTCTGCTATATTTCCCTTCTGCAAACTGATCTCAGAAGCACAAAGCAGAAGCTGGAACTTTTGATATTCGCCTTCCATCGAACATGTCTCATCAGAGAGTGCCGCAGAGAGTAGACGCTCAATAGCACAACAAAGCTGGCGAGGAAATCTCTGTTCACGGGCCTTCTGCACGAGATTCAGAATAAGCAAGTATCTTACATCGCTGTTCCAAGGTTCTTGATGCAAGAATCTGCGTATTAGAAAATAACTGAGTTGTAGATCAAAAAGTACCAGAGACAACTTTGAGAGTGGATCAATTCGGATTCTGAGATTGCTAAAATGATGTAGAAAGATTCTCAAATACCTTTGCAGTTCCACAACAACAACAGGAGCATTCAGACACTGACAATGGCATGTCGGAAATGAGAACCTTGGAGCTGTATTACCAATTACATTGCAAGCAACCGATCCTCCACCAAGGACATCCAATGCGGACTTCAGACCGTCCTTATTTGCACAAGAGACATTTATAATACAGCATCTACTAGCAGCACATGCCTCTTTTGTTCCTTCACCAGCTAACAAGATATATCCAAGCAGGTTCCTAATTCCAACAAATTATATATTCGGAGTTATGATTACAGTAACAACATATCATTACACAATTAAAACCTAGCGTGCTTTATCAGCGTTTATGCAACCTCTGGTACTGATTAACACCCACCTTAACAAATTACTATGAGGATACATATGAAGAGCTTTTCTGAGGTGGGCAATCCCCTTCTCAAATCCAAGGAAATCTCCTGCTCCAGTTTTCAGCTGCAATATCCAGAGTGGCGTCATTTTAATTCAGACTTTAAACTAAGACAGCATCCCAAATCAAAGGGGCCGCCATGATAACCAAGATCAAAAGGCTCACCAGTTTGCTGAGTGCTATCAAATAGTGCATTGCAACTATTTCTTCTTGTGATGTTATATAGCTACGAGTGCTTGCAACAATCGACTGAAGTCTATCACTCTGATCAAGAGAATGGATAGCAGATACTATAAAGCTGGTTTTCGAACTCTGGAAGAAATCCTTTGGCATTTTCTGGATGCTGGTGATAACAGAATCTAACCCAGATATGCAATAAAGCAGACTGCAGATGAAGCTGATTGGGAAGGCTATTGAGTTTTTTTCCATGGTAGAAATCCTACCAGCCAGATCACGGATCACTGAGAGAACCGAATCATTCTCACCAATCTTCCACAAAGAGTAAGCATATATTTGCAAACCTCCGGCATCAAGCAAACCTTTTGGAAAATTTAACTAGATATTAGTAAAATTAGTAACATTTGACTAAATTTTAGTAAAAGTTGCAAGAAAACCCAGTCTTCAAACTGGGGGATGAATGGTTTAATTACAAACCTTTTGACTTCAAATTTGCGCATTCCGTAGCAGATTCTTTGAATCGTCCTGCCTGCAAATATACTTTAAATGAGTACGATAGTTGCATAATTGCACTTCTACTGATTATTGAATGAAATTTGAACCAATCACATCTCAAAATAGCCATAAAAAAACATGTTGACAACAGAAAGAAGGGTGGGGATCTTACCTTGCTGAGTGACCTGACCAAGTTAATAGATATTTTTCCAGCATGAGATTTCACTGAATTGTCAGGGTAAACACTCATTGCAGCTAGTGCTAGCCTGTAAGAAGCAATGGCAGTATGATAATTACGCCTTGCCTCGCAAACTAGCCCGTGGAGGTTATGGGATTCTGGGTAATCAGGGGACCGCTGCACTGCCTGCTCAATGCAAGCAAAAATCTGCAACACAGTATCAGAGGGGGAACTACGTAAAGCTCATTCCGATAAAAAAAATTCATGTTTAGATATTAGAATATTACTATATATATCATTCATACCTGTGGAGATGAAATATTTCCCTGCAGCAAAGCAAGCCATGCCAAACCAACCTGGAACTCCGCAAGCTGGACAGAAGATCTCATGCCTTAATTAAAGCCATCACAGTAAGTAAACCACAGTTAAAGCAGCACTTACCGGTGATATCTGCGCAGCTCGTAAACAACTCTCAAAAGCCTCGTCTGATATTGACTCCCTGAGGTGTTAATTAGTCTATGTGGGGCCAAATTTTAGTTCGAAAACATGAAGATTCTTTTTCACATAATAAGCATCTACCTAGCATAAGTATCAGCTGAGCCGGCCCAAGGTAGCGCAAGTGTAGGATCTATGCTTCTAGCACAATCAAAAGCCTGCTTTGCTAATTTCATTTCATCCGACTCCCTGAAGATCTGTTTAATACAGCCGATATTACAATCAAAAAGAGAGAAACTGTAACTGAAATCATAAACATAGGTCAAACAAGAATGCAAGCTACAGCCTACCTCTGATAAAGCTAGGACATCCAATACAAAGCCAGAAAGACAAAAATGTTAAGGCAAAATACCTGGCCCATAAAAGCCCAAGCAACGGCTAAAGATACATCCAAATGCAATGCTCGGATCAAAGCATGTAGTTTCAAAGCACTATTATCAGACATACAACCCAAAGCAACCCAGAACTCCGAGTTGTCGCATTCCAGCAATAACGCTCCCAGAGCCATCTTTTCTGGTAACTTCCTAATAAAATTGTAGACTATTACAAGGGGGTGCATCAAAACTAAAAAAATGCCAAACAACGCTCAGTACAATCTTACCAAGAACTAGAAGTTTCAGAGTCTTCGCTTAAACTTGATACGAGATCACAGGTTATGGCAATGTCAGTATAAACATTGGCTTGCCAAGGGGCTAAGTGTAGAGCTCGCTGGTAAGAAGATTTGGCTGACAATGCAGCTGAGTAACAAATGCTTCTCCAAGAAAGGATTGAATCATTAAATGTCTTTAAAGTGAATTCTGAGTTTTCAGTTCCACCAGACCACGGAAAGCATCTTGCATATGTAAGCTGCTCAAGAACAAAACAAACATTAGATGCCCAGATAACAAACAAGCTGACACGTAAAATACGAGGCAAGCCTCAATACCTGAATATCTCCGTGCAATTTCCATATAGAGGACATGTTGCTGGCCAGCTCACTGCTTACTTTTGCAGCTTTACGAGCATCCTACAGTGGATTTGCATTAATTGTTCGCCGCAGTTAGGTATGTTCAATATGGATGAGAGCAGGACAAAAAATCAGAAGAGATTAATATCATTAACCTCCAATAACGAAGCTGCCCATCCAAATGCGCCCAAATTTATGCATTCCTTTGACCAACTAAGCAATCCAGAAGCAAGACCATATAGCACAGCAATATTCTGAGGTAAAATCTTCAGCGCTTGCTCAAAGAGCTCCACACCCTATATAAATACTATATGAGACTTTGGGAGCCACGCGAACAAACTCTCTAAAGAGGTCATTATGAACAGACGCAGATACAAAGGTTACCTTTCTATATGAACCAAGCATCAAAAAGATGTTTGCACTCTCCGTTAATGCAAAAATCTTGGTCTCATCTAATTCAATGGCACGGCCATACGCCTTTTGTATCATTCAGAATTAAAGTCACAACGGAATCAACAATAAACCCAAAACCACTTCAAGAAACCGGGAAAGTACAAAATAGAAACAGCGTCTTTTTTACCTTGATAGCAGCAGTAAACATTCCAAGTCGCTGGTAAGCCAGGCCCAGAGCCTGCAACGACAGACAAAAAAAGCTTCTTGTCAAATTCGTTATTATAGTGAAAACAATGAAACGTAATTTGATAATAACTGAGGATAAAGAGAAAAGGACAATTACTTCCCACAAGTCAGACATGGTATGATAACCTCTAATTGCATGTTGAAGGCTCTGAACAGCTTCAGACCACTTCTTCTGATGAAGCTGCGATAGAAACCAAAGCCATAGATGATGAGCAAGCAAGATAAACAAAAGAGAGATTGCAGAAAAAGAGGGAGAACAACCAAAAAACCTGAATGTAACCCAATCTGCAGAATGCCCAGAAAGCCTTGGGAGACTTCTCAGACGCGTCACGGCAAACCGCAATTTCCAACATCACTTTCCCTTGTCTGTCAAACAAATCGCACAGAGCTTCTCCGGAATCAGAATCATTAGGATTTAGCAACACTGATCTCTGGTAACACTTAGCAGCTCGATTGAGATCAAGGGTCACACGCGAGTAGTAATGCCCTAGATACTTGAACGCCGCCGCATTATCCGGGTATAACTTCGCCGACAACACAAAATGCTCCGCCGCTTTCTCAGAGTCTCCACCATTCTCCCACAGATACAAACCCTGTATCAAATAAAGTTGCAATTGTTTTTTCCGTGAGCAGATATCAAGAGAATCCATAGGAGAAGGAATTAAATCAATCGTCGGGAAAAACAATTACGAGTTCAAACTGTAGAGAAGGGTCGTCTGGATTCGCCTCCACGGACTTTTCCAGTTGCTCCAATACCATCCCCACCGTCGTCTTCCTCTGATTACTAATTTAGAGTCAAGTATCAAAAGGTTTCGAAACCAGGAGAGAATAATTACAATCTGAAGTGAGAACTGAGAAGAAGTAAGAATTTTGTTTACTCTATCACTACTCAAAAAGAATAAAAAACCTAGCTTTTCCTCTCACCGGAAAACAATCATCGGCGTCCAGAGAGACAAACAAAGTTTCAACTAGACCCTTGTACTATTGTCAAAATCAAAATTAGGTTCTGAATTGTGTTTCGCTCCATATTAAACCCTATAAATGGAATGATTATTAGGCCCATAACCCAGATATCTACGCTTAATTATATTTATAGATACGCTTTGATCTATCGGCTTCCTCTTAAAGTAATTTTCGATACACGGTTTAAAACGTTTCGGTTTAATCTGCTATACGATTATGCAAACAAACAGTTTTACAATTTCTCTCGCCTGAAAAAAAATTCTTGCTTTACTACACCAGTCTGAAAAACAAAAACTGAACTTACACACTAATTGTAACTGAATTATTTAATCACATTATGAGGCTCAAAACAAAACTTCTATGAATAAAAACAATCACGTCTTATTTCTACCTCGGACCAATTCTCCGGCGATGACATACCGGAAACTCAAATTTTCCGGTAACCATTCAAAATTCTTACTCTTCTTCTCCTTCAAACATTTATCTGCAATCGTCCTCGCATCCTCCGGTAAACATTCAGCTGTTGCTTCCATGAGCTTAGACACATCCATTGACATGTCTTTAACATAATGCTGAAAAATCTTTGGCAACAATATCTTTGTCCCTTTGTGAACACGAACATTACTTCTGATAAACTCTTTTTTCGCTTGTCTTAGATCCCGGAAGATTCTATCCGCGGTGTAAACCCGAACCTAGGTATAATCAATAACGTTAATTCCAAATCCAGGAGTAAACTGGTTTCGTTTAGATCTTGAATTGGTTTCTAATTGTTACCGTAGGATCTGTGAATGCCCCTGAAGAAATGGCGAAATGAGCTAACGCCTCGGGGTACTCCAATGCGTAAATGTGTCTAACACTGCAAGTTTTCGACTTTCTTGAAGGCGAAAACAGCGTCTGGAGTAACTGCAAAATGTAAATTTATACGCATTTAATTACTACATGGTGAAGGTGAAAGTGAAAGTGGAAGTTAAAGCGAAGCAATAAAAAAAAAAAAGTTGAAATGGCATACAGGTGATGGTGATGGGTAATGAGGTCTGATTCCTAAGATTGAGCTTTGGATGATGAATGGGTTTATGCGATAGCCTCCAACATCATAAGCTGCCTGAGTTTATTATATAAAGAGAATTTGCTTATTAGATTAAAAACATCAAATAAATGTTGCGTCATTAAATGTTACATGTCTAACTGGTATTTAACCTTCAAAACCGAAGTGTTTCTTGCGCGGTTGTGAGTTCCATAAGCTAAGTAAGCCTGCAAAGAAGAAGATTATGATATGAAAAGATCATTACAAGAAACAGATTAAAAGATTTCAAGAGCTTGTTTGCTTACATGCATCACAAGAGCATTGTGAATGTTAATCCAAAACGCAAGCTTTTCTTCACGTTTCATTCTACTTGGATCAACTTTCTCAAGATTTTGAACCAATGATCTGCACCACAAGTTGTTGATAATACAAATAAAGATCAATCCAATTATGTATGTAGAAAAAACAAAAAAACCATGAATCCAAATATACCTGAAGTTTTGCAGCATAAGAGCAGCGTAACCGAAACTACCATCATCTAAGTGTACTTTAAGAGCCTCAATTACAACAGCACCACAAGGCAAAACATCTTGACTATGATTCATCAAATGATCCTCACTAGCGCAATGCAGGCTCCATTTATCATCATAATTGGATTTGGAAGAGAAAATGGTTGATGAATTCGACATTGATGAAAGCGGAGAAGCAGAGAAACAAGCGGAATCCCTTCTTATTGAGCTTCTTGAAAGTGTACAATATACAGAAGATATGCATCTCATGATATCTTCAGAGAGTTTATTCGGGTTTACGAGGTTGTGATCATCAACTATATGAGATGATCCTAGAAGCTCTCCAAGACTCTGATTACCAGGAACTTCTCTAACCCCTTCCTGCAAAAAAAAATACACACAAAACAAGTCAATTTTTTTTTTTTTCTCTCAATTGATTTGTTGAAAAAAAACTAACTGGAGTTAGAAATACCCTTGAAGATAAGGCTTTTAAACTAGTATGGAAACTCCGAGGATACGAAATGGGTTTTTCGTAAGCTTGATAATGATTTGAAAGAGTCAGTGATGATGGTGAAGTAGTCACTGAGCGAGGTAAGGTTGTTGTAGCAGAGAGATTAGAGAAGGAAGTAATTTGCTGTTCGAAAGATTTTCTGTAGAGAGATAATAAATATCGTTCCATTTGAAGAATCTCTATCTCGATTGAAGCAATTTCCTTCTTTAATTCTTCTGAAGACTGTTAAAAACAAAAAACTAGGATTATCAAGAGACATAGCAAAACAAGAAAGTATATTAAATCAAAGATTTGATTATTGAGTTATACCAACCTTCGGGATCAGGCAGAGATTGGGATTTTTTTGGGTTATTAAAGTCTTCTCAATTGGTAAAATCTGCCATTAAAGGGAAGATTCAAAAAACACAGAAGAGAATGAGATTTCTTCACTTTCTTGTTCATGAAAATTGCATCAAACAATATAAAACCCAGAAAAAAGGCTGATTTTTTACAGTAAAGCTGATTTTTTTACATTTTCAGATACTTTTTGCTTTTCTGGAAATAAACAAAAAATTGAGATGATTTCGAAACAGTACAAGTTTGCTGTCGTAAGAGAAACTGGGAGGTGACACATCAACCACACTCTGCAAAACCATGTTCTCTCTGTTTCTACAAGCAAAAACGAACAGAGAAATTTTCATTTAGCTTTGATTCGCAGATTGATTGATATTCTCTGTAGAATATACGGATACAAAGTACAATCTCTTACGCAATTGAAATCATTTACCTCGGAGGAGAAGAAGAAGAAGAAGAAGAAGAAGAAGAAGAAGAAGTGGGAGAGGAAGTTGAAGAGGAAGAAAAAGATGAAGAAGCACAATTCATCAGACCCATCATTTTCTCACACTTTAGAATTAGCACAAGATCATGTTTCGAGGAAACAAAAATAGCAAAGCTCCAGCCTTATGTTTCTGTGACTTCAAAACCTGAAAAAGGAATGCCTTTGTAACTTTCCGGGAAAATGTGTTAGAAAATTAGGAAGTGAAACCGACATTATATTTTTCCCGGGAATTCAGACAGGAATAATGAAGTGAACCCAGATTTTACTCTTCGTTAAGATCTGAATTATATTTTATTAAAAAAATTACATTATTTGCATTTATATCTGTCTATGTCCTCTGTTTTCATATTTATGGCATTGTTTTTCTTGCCGTGTAATTACAATTGTTCATAGCCCGTTCCTTTGCATGTCTATAAAACATATACTATTATTATATTTCACTCATAAATCAGACCCACGCAAAAATATAATGCAATAAACAAAAATTAAGTAGTTTTTTTTTTACAAAAAAAAAAGACAAATTAAGTAGTTAAAATACCACCAACAACAAAATGTACGAATCATAAAAGTACATGGAAGTATGGAACTTAGAAGATCGTTTGAAATAAGAAAACTTATATGTTGCTTATATAATGGTGAATTAAGTGCGGATTTGGTGTGTAATGTGCATAACATTAGAAAATATAATCGTTTAAACAATGTGTTGTAGATATTTGAACTCATAATAGATTTAGACTACTTTATAGTGTCTTTTATTGGAATTTTACTGCAGTAATACTAATAACTAATAGAACGGTGAGATAATTGAATAATGTTTTTCTTCCTGCAAAATTAAAATGTTTAGCAGATACTGCAAATTACTTAAGTATTTTATGTAAAATAAAAACATATAGAAAAGAAAAAAAGTTAATTAGAAACGACGCAGTTAATGCCTTTGAGCTACTAATAAACAACTAACTAAGTGGGGACAAATGACTACATAAGAGTTGACATGGGGTCGTAAGATACCAATAAATATGTTCCGATCACTCCCATACGAGAAATCGACAATATTTTGGAATCCCGAAATAAATTAATACGTAACTGTCGACCTAAAATACTTATTTTGTCAACAGGTCAGAAAAAAAACTTTTATAATGTGAAAATTCGAAGTTCACAGACAAAAATCAGATTTAATGACAATCGAGCACTATAATTCTTATTATATAAAACTGGATCTCTCAGCGTGAACGTGACATGTAGGATAATTCTCACTCACGAGATCGTAACATTTGTTACGGTTAATTTAGATCTTGACATGTGTCAATTTAATTTTTAAAAAGTAAAAATGAATTAAAGTAAATATTAAAAAGATTAAACTAAAAAAAACAATCTTAAAAAAAGAAAAAACAAGAATAGTAAAGAAAATTTATAATAAATGAAAGTGACAAAAAAAAACTTAAAAACTTATAATCTACAATCATGACCAAATTCAAAAAGGAAAATTTTAAATATATTCTAAACTTAAAAGGAAAATTATTAATATACGACTCAAACTTAAAAATTTATAATCCTTTCCATTATTATTAAGATCGCGACATGTGTCAAAACAATAATATAAATTTTTCTATTGTTAGTTATTTATTTTTAAAAAAGAAAAAATAACAAAAAAAAAAATAATTGTGTTTTAGATTATGAAAACTAGTAACATTGAAAAAATAAAGTAAGAAAAAAACATAAAAACTACCAAATAAAAGTAAAAAAAAAAGAAAAAAATTTGTGTTTTATATAATGGAAACAAATAACATTGAAAAACTAAAGTAAGAGAAAAAATAAAACTACCAAATAAAAAGTGTTAAATATAAAAAATATATAAGAAAGAGCAAGTGGGCAAGTGGTTGCCACACCTCTGCTGCCATCTTACCGGTGTCGAGTTCGACTCCACATGCCTTCCATGTGTGGGGGTATTTGGCTATTGTGCCGTCCTGTTGTGGCCCAAAATGATGACAAAAAATATATATATATATACGATTCATCTTATTATATAAAACAGAATATTTTAAAGTTAGTAACTCGCCTGATCGCGACATGTGTCAAGTCAAACGATCAGATTTTAACATGTGTTTAATAAGTTAATAATTATATTTTAACACATGATATTAACATTAATAAAAGTAATATTTAAAATCAATTCCTAATCCTAAAAAGTAAAGGAAAAAATAGTAGTTATGTTTAGATTAAAAAAAATTAAACAAAAATTATAAATAAGAGCCAAAGTTAAAAAAAAAACATATTTTAGTTTAGAATAAAGAAATTAAACAATAGATTGCAATCCTTAAAAAAATGAATAAAAGCCAAAGTTTAGTAAAAAAAAAAACCATATTTCAGTTTAGAATAAGGAAATTAAACAATAGTTTACAATCCTAAAAAACTAAAGTTTTAAAAGGAAAAAACAATTAGTATTTCTATTTAGATTAAGAAAATTAAAAAATAGAATATAATCCTCAAAAGAAAATAAATTATCATTCCCCACCTCTATATAACCAAATTGACAGTTTCTCAATTTCACAACCAAAAAAAAAATTTATAACATCTTTCGTCCATAAACTGCATGTAATCTTTTTTTTTAATATAAGACATGATTACGTAAAGAGAAAGTTCATGTTACGAAAAGAGAAAAGCATTATCGCGCCATTGCTATGTGTCAAGTCAATCGATCAGATTTTGACATGTGTAAACGAAATTTTCAAAAAAAAATCAATTAGTTTTTGACACATAATATTAACAATAGAATGATAAATTTATAATCAATTCATAATCCTAAAAATTAAAATTACTAAACAAAAAAAAAAAAGATTATCATAAAAGCCAAAGTTGATTAAAAAAGAAAAAAAATTAAATTAATAATGGAAAATTTTAAAATCGATTAATAAAAAGACTTAAAAATTTGGAAAATTTAATAAGGAAACAATTATACTAATCCTAAAAGGAAAAAATATTAAAAGGTAAAGTTACAAAAAATATTAAATTTATCCTAAAAGGCAAAATTAATATAAAAAAAAATCCTTAGTTTTTTCATTTATATTAAGGAAACAATTATACTAATCCTAAAAGGAAAAAATTATAATTTATCACCTCTGTATAAACCACAATTTGGTAGTATGTCAATTACACACCAAAAAATTAAAAGTCCAATAATCTTATCCAAAACTATTTACTGCATATGTTTCACCAAAATTTTCCTTCAATCTATATAATTATATCATTGAAAATTTTGTTTTTAAATTTACGAATTATATATTTTCACGGGTGATCTAATTTTGTTTTCCCATTTTTTTGTTTTTAGTTTTTTTTTTACGGGTTATAAAATATTAAATTACAAATCCGCATATGCGGATACTTATCTAGTATGATATAAAATAAATATAAAACTATATGAATGAAGAATCTATTAAATAATGAGAACATTTTAAGAGTTATTATTGAATAAGTAAATTTGTAGAAGAATCTAACAAGTCTGTATATGACTAAAATGTGCATATGTGCCATTGCATGTTAGTGGCCATAAATGCATAACCACGACAGCTGTCCCCATAAATTATGATGCCACCCTGTCCATTTTTTGTAGTATATATTTTATTTGTATATACTATCAGAGTTACTGCTATTGAGACTTTAGGACTTTGTTAATGCAATTCATAAAGAAGAAAAACACAGGCAAAGAAAGTCGTATCGATGTCATTCTGTTTTAAGTTGGCTTCGTACTCGATACGATTCGAGGAGTAAATTGAATATATTTATAAATAATTCATATATCCAATTCGCTAGTCAATACGACCTGATAATTTTATTTGTGACTCACATATATTAGTGGATTAGAGATTTTATATATCCTGGTTTCGAGTACGTTAACACTAAAAAAAAGTCAATATGTACTTTTCTCACACGTAGTCATGTGCCAGTGATATTTCATACAAGAAGTTATTCATTTTGGGTAAGCGCGTGATATTCTATCTGAGATTTTTTAGCCATCTAAAGATAGATAGATATGAATGTGAATGTACAATGATTTCTCTATACGTAGGTGTATATATATATATATATATGTGTGTGTGTGTATACAAATATTAGGCTATCTGACTAGAGACAGTGATAGAAGCACGACTGAATACTTTAATAATTGGATCATTTTTATGACAAACTGATTTTGAGTACTAATTTAATTCATAAAATGCATATAGAGGTGGACCGGCTTTCATTTTCAAGTCAAATAATTTGGGACTTTCCTTAGCACCGACTTTTATGCTAACACAGTGAAGAAGAAAAAATATTTTCAAGGAAACTCAGGCACGTTGGGCGGACATTTACATATTTATTGGATTTTTTTCTGTACTCAATAGTCTTTTTATTTTTTTGGTCGAAAGTACTCATAGTCTAATACTAGTAAAATATGTAAAAATAAATGAACATGTCTATAACAAATTAACTCACTTATTTTACCGTCCATGGTACTATTAAACAAATTAATTAAATGCCAGCTTACAATAGCCTGTTTCGTTTATAATCTCAGTCACAGTGATCGCAGAAAACCAGTAATGCTAGTTGTACCTTAAAAAATACTACCTCACTAGTAATTTTTTATTCCCCAACTCCCTAATCAATTAAATTACCAAGTAAAAGCATAAACACTCCTTCACAACGTTTTTTGGATGACAATTTATTTCAAATGATTAGTTTTTCACCATTTAAGTGATTAACTTATTTAATTAGCAACAAAAGAAAAAGAAAAAAACATTAACCTATTAATTGATCTTTCCTCATTCCTCCCTTCGTTTAGTTTGGGCTCTTTCACGATTAACATTATATGAACACTTCCATTTTACTACCCCACATATATGCTTAACAACTTTACTACCCGCATATATATAGAAATTATAAAATAATCTTGCATGATTGTAACGATTCTACGTGACACGTGCTACCTAAAATTCAGTGACTATTTTCCAGCAGGTTTTGAAAATCAAGTTTTGTTATAACTTATAACATAACATGTCAGTTATTTTAAATAATATTTATTCTGGTCAATTGTTTAAATGATCATTATTCTAATATAGTATATGCACGTATGGAAGCATAATGAGTCACTAACAAACGGAAAGAGTCACTATAAGCATTGTAATAAACTAATGAGATTTTGCCTTTTTCTTAATCACATATAAAGGCGATAAGAAGCTGTGTGACCCACAACCGACCAAGCAAAAAGCAAAAAGCATCGATATGGGCCCAACTGTTTCAACCCTAAACTTTAGGCCCATTTTCAAATTTGGGCTTTTATCAACTAGTCTGTGTTTCCATGACATAAAATATTAAAACAGCATGTATTGAACTTGCAAATATTTTGTTCCTTGTAAAGTTATAACCGCAACCGTAAGTATTATTTTACGAGGAAAAAATGATAAATAGACAAAGAATCTAAAAAAAAAGTTTAGTTTATGTAATTTTATATCTAATTAGATTAGGCCATGGGTTGATAAAAAATAAAAGTTTTAGAACTCTAAAATTGGTAACCTGCGTAATTATAACTCGTATAATTATATTATAATTTAAGATGTCGTTTAATTATCTAGAAATTATCTAACAATTAAGAAAATTCAAAATTAATTTATATTATCCAAACAATTTCTCTAAATTAATGAAATGGTTCCAAGATTATAAACACACGATAACAAACTGCTATTTTAATTTTATTGACTATGAATCTTATATTTTTTATATATTTAACACTTATTTTGTAGTTTCTATTTATTCGTTTATTTTACTTTTAAAATTTTATTAGTTTCCATTAAAACAAACATATTTTTTTTTCCTATTTTTTTTTTATAAAAATTAAATAACTAATAATAGAAAAAAAATATTATTACATTGACACATGTCACGATCTAAATTAACAATGACACATGCCATGATGCCATGATTTATTGAGTTATAATTATACTAAGTGGTCACGTCCACGTTGAACGATTCAGTTTTATATAATATATAAGATAAGATATAATCTTTTATTTTCTCTTCCATTTTTGTTTTTAATTTGAATATTAACATACAAAAAACACAACTTTTATTCTTTTTCCAACATGATCCACTGGACTTTTTTGTGGGAAAATGGTATCGAACTCCGATTAAAAAAACACAAAAATTGAAATTTCAACCATTTGAGATTTGACTAAATATATTTTTCCTCTTAAAATGGAATAGATGATTTAAAAAAAAAAAATGATTTGTTAATAACGACAAATGACGATGAATATCTGAAAGATGGTCTGAGGGCAACAATACATGACAAACGAAAAACAAAATAGTCAGCCGCGTTGGAGCACGACGCATCCTTTAGATGTTAATCATTTAGAATTATTCTAATTCGCATTAATAACTCTAAGATTCTTCCAATTCAAAAAAAATAACTCTAATGATTCTTCATAAATCCTAACCCGTTCTCTGCCTGTTAAATTATTTGCTCCCACGCCTGGACAGAAATCATGCATGCAGCTCAATAAATCATTTCATATAAATACAACCTTGGAAGCCGAAGAGAAATAATCTTTTAAGTCACCAATTCAAAAGTACACGCGGTTAGAAAAAATAACTATTTAACATGTTATAGTCATCGTTCTCAAGAGATTGTGGATTTTAGACGCAATACTTAGTCGACCAAAAACAAAAAAAAAGACCCAAGACTTAGTTAAAAAAAAAAAACAAAAAACTGTGCAACTATCATACTAACAAGTAATGGACATCAGACCATTGTATTTTATGTTTTTGCAACACGTTCGCGATCAAAATATCAATTCCCCACTCTCATGTTAAGTACAACCTGAAAAATTCAAATACTATAATATATGCATATAAAATTTTAGAGGATTATTCGCTCTATTAGTCGTCGTTTTGTTAATTGGCTACCGTTAAAATAACTACACGAATAAATATATCATGTGGAGATATTAGATCAACAGAAGAGTCAAACAAAATAAATTTTGTTCTGATATATATTTTCGATTGATCTCAATAAGAATCACGAGCAAATATATTCATAGAGATATTATAAAAATAATTAAAGAGAGGGAACCGTAGGGTTGAAAGTGCACGTGAAAACCATACTACAAGGGAATGGTGGTGGAGCCATTATGTCAATGAGTTAGAGTTAAAACTTAACCTCGTGTGCATCTCCATATCTTATCATTATCTCATCTTCTTTTTTTTGTTAGTCGTCTATCTCTCTTGCTTTCCTTTGGCTTTGTTAGGTGTATGTTTATATACAAGTTATAGATTTAACCTGCCTAGATTCGGAATTCGGTTATAAAAAGATGAATATATTATCAATAACGTAATATATAATAGTGTGTCTATATGCTTTTTATTTGACAACCGGAGTACTGGGAAAATTCAGACTTTTGGAACTGTTATATGAATTTTGCAAACGAATGTGTATATGCTTATCTTGATAAAGTAAATATCAAACTAATATTATTATTCAGTATGTATGTATATTAAATTATTAACGATACCACGAATGGATCCTCGTGACATAGAAGATAGAACCACGAAATATCCATAAATATTTAGTACTATTACGTGCATGCATATATCATATAAAGGCTTTTGTTTCTCCAGATAGATCATATTTTAATGTTTATAAAAGTAATATTAACAAATTTAACTCTAGAAAACAGTTTTTTTTTTTTATGAGTAAGAATGTTGTGCATCGATCATAGTAGTAAGATTTATATTTCTGACTGTAGAGGTGATAGGTCGATGTAATTTTTTCGTCATTAAACTAATTTTTTATTTTAAATCTAATGTTTTTTTTTAATAATCAGAGGATTTTGAGCAAAACGCAAACTAATTTTCGGAGAATATTGCCAACTATAACTAAAAGTATAGTGGAAGAATTCGAATATTGGCGTATCAACTGCCAAAACAAAACCATTCAATTATTAAACCGCAATATAATTAGTTGATTTAAATATAATGTGGAAGTCTAATAACAGTAGACAAAAGAGAGTAATACGATGAAATTAATGAATTTGAGTCTCTCAAGAGCAAAATCCCTAATATAATGAAAAGTAGGAGGAAAAGAGGGAACGGTGCTGGTTCGGTACCGGGGTCGACACCGAAGCTAAAAGCCAGATTCTTCTGTGGTTGTTGTTTAGTCGGACATTGCTTTCAGTTTTCGCCTTGATCAACCTCCTTCATGTGTTTTAGGGGCAAATAATGCACAAATCTGGATTCCATATCTGCAAAGCTTATCAGCTTATGTTGTGTATAAGATATAGATGACTGGTATGGACGATCTATATGCATTTTCTAGTAGAATTTCTCATTGTGCCAATATACCACCAAAATTCATAACTATTCGTAAACACTATTTGTAAAAACCAAAATATACACAAACCGAACACTGAAATAACATCATAACTACATTTTTCATAATCCACAACTTTCACGATCTCAAAAGAAAAATGCTAAGCTCCTGACCATAACTACCCCCTGTGTTTACCATATGAAACGCTTCCGAGTCACTCGACCCGGTGACTCGCTCGAACTTCGCCCTTAAATACAACGTCTCGCCGTTAGGAATCACCCCAGCGCCAACGGAAACAGACTTCATCATCCGGAGAAACCCGACGTCGTTTTCATTCATCTCTCTCCTCACCGCGAACCCAACTTTTCTTCCGTTGCAGTACATAGACCAAACCGGAACGTCTAAAATATTAGACCGGCGGTTGCTTTTGCTCCGGAGAGCGATACGGAGAAATCCCTCCTCCATCTCCCGAGCGAGATCCGCCGTGGGAACGGCTAGCTCGAGGAGGAGGAGAGGCGGCGAGGACGGACGAGTGTCGTCTTGGAGGCAGAAGCTGACGTGGCCTCGGCGGTGACCGAAGAATGTTCCGGTGATGATGACGACACCGGTTTTTTCGGAGGAAGAAACAGAGACGGTGTGGTTTTGGTCGGAGGTAGGAGATTGGTAAGTGCAACAATATGGGATTAAGCAGTCAATGAGTGAACGAAGGGTTCGTCGGAGACGGACTTCACGGGCACAGTCAACGTTCGTCGGAGAATCGATGATTCGTAGATGGCTGCTTCTTTCTCTTCCCAAATCTACCATTGTTCTCATTTATTTTATTTTTTTTTGGAAAAGTAAGAAGAGAATTAGTTTGATGGAGAGAATGAGAGGAAGAAGTTTGATGATATATGTGTATAGGTGCGAGGCGTAAATGGAGGGGATTTTTTTTTAGTTTTAATGTAATTACTCTATAATTTTATTACGGTTATGAACTTATAAAGCTATAATGGATAGAATACAAATTACATGCGTGTACTTTCATCTTCTCTGTTTCCGAGTGATTGATTGATGATTATCCCTTAATTAGCTTGTTCACCAAACCACTGTAAACTAAGCTGAATTATAAGTATCACGTTTTTATGTAATTGCGAAACTAGTATATCCAAAACTACGAAAATAATAAATGATGTTGATAAGGAGAAGGGAATAGACATGGAAGTGATGTAATTGGTTGGACGAACAACAAATGGGGTCACTTGTAATATATGACCAAATCGCGATCCGTCTGTGTGTTCTTGAACTGTTTTTTTTTTCTTTCATTTTTGTGTGTGTTCTACTTCTTTGATTTATTCGTTTTCAAATTTTTGTTTATTAAATGTACTAAAATCTTACATATATTGAAAACCAGAAAGATAAGCCATTAAAACCTAATTTACATGTAAAGCATCATATAAGATAAACTTTAAAAAGTTCATGAAATATTTATTGAAAATGGTAATTAAAGAAAAAATCAATCAAAGCAGTGAAGAAACTAGTTTATTTTTATATGAGAGTTTATACTGTAGTGAATAGGGGATTCATACTAATGGTGTTGCTATGTGAGTATGTGTCATAAGTTTAGTTCAAATATCGTAATATGTATGAGTTGCAGACGACTCAAACAATTTCCTTATTTTTTGTAGATAAAATGAACCTTTTTTTCTGAAAATTGCTAACTTTGACTTCACCTGAGATTTTCAGCCCATGTACGCATCGTTGCAGCCAGAAGACTACATAGCATTTAGTACAGAAACAGAATAACTAGCGATCCTCGAGAGTGGGCCTGATTATAAATGGGTCAAGAAGCTACTCAAATGGGCTGATAAAAAGCCCATTCTATGTTTCACATGCAATACATAACAGAGAAATGTGTCCAAAATAAACTTACTTTCTCATGCAATATAGAGGAGAGAAATATGTCAAAAAATAATCTTACTTACTTATTATACGTTTTACAGGTAAAGCATCATATGTGATAAAATTAACAAGTACATGAAATCTTTATAATAATACTAATAAAATGATAAAGAAAAATTATCGCTATCGATCAAAGCAATAAAGAAACTTGTTCTCGCCCGATTGTACGGAGTATGAACAAGAAGGTAACTTGTCTACCAAAAAAAAAAACAAGAAGGTAGCTTAAAAGTCAAATCCTCGTTTTTGTTGCGTCTCTAATTCAAAAATAACTAATTTACTATTAAGCTGACTAAAATGAAAATATAATAGTATCATTCAATCAACGGATGATTGACAATGTATAAACACATTAATTAACTTATTGAAAATGTTTGGTTACCGAGACACTGATTGAAAAGCCTCAAAACTTCTACAATTTGATTGGGACAAACTCGATAGTTTTCATCAAAAAAAATTCCATGTGATAAATCGCCGTGTAAACGTGTTTAAGACTAATTTTGAGAACATGTCTAACTCCACTCTTTTTTTTTTTTCACTCAAACAATCTTCTCCGATTATATTTTATATTTTCGATTTCAAAATAAAATAATGAATAAAATTACTCCAAATATTCATTATTATATTTTTTACTTATTATTCCATTTTAAGGTTATTTTATTTTGGAGTATAAAGATAATACTCCTTAGTCCAATGGTTGACCTTCATTAATACTTTTATACCAAGAAATATGAGTTTCGATTCCCAAATAAAACAATTTATACGGATTAGTGGAGGCAAGTTTACAAGAAATCTCCAACGTAGTGCAAACAGAGTCGTTCATCGTGATCGTGGATCCTTGTGAAACGGAGAGAAGTTTAAAACAAAAAAAATCCTATACCAAGAATCTAATCGAAATATTCAAATCACTGACTGAACTGTTATTTTAGGTGTGGGCAGTTGAATTTTTTTAACAGTTTATTTTATTTATACAAAAAGCAAAAAAGGTCTAATGAGGAAATATGGTTATAGAAAGAAAAAAAAACTTAAAAGAGAATTTAATAGCAACAATAATAAATCTTTTTGGTTCACTACCCGACAACAATTCAACGTTCCAATCTGACGTGGCGACATAAACCTTTTGTTTCTATGTGTACACACACACACACAACAAAATGATGTACGAAGAAGAGTTTTTTTTTTGGGGGGGGTTAAAATGATGTATAAAGAAGAGTTAATTTACTATATACCAAAAGAATGGAAAAGAATTAGCAAACTACTAAATTGAAATCACTCTTTGCAAACTAAAAAAGATAAATTATGTATATGGACGAAATTGTCTTCAAAGATATGTATGGACGACGAACGTTGTTGTTTGGACACAAAATCTGAATGAAATTTGGCTAGTGGGTCTTTACAGCCCGAATGTCGTGTCCTCATCATTATAAATAAACATATGTATTCGACATTAAATACATATGAATGATACATCAACCAATACTATGAAATTTTTGTAGATAACATGATTTTATTTGAAATTACATAATTTTATCCGACTTATCTGAAAATAACGTGTTATATGTCAATATGACATGTTATATTATCATCTTGATTTCTTATACATATAAAAAATTAAATAGACCAGTAGTATATCGTCTGATTTCATGATAATTTTTAAAGTAGTATGATATGAATGACATAATTTAATCTAAAATAACATGATTTATCTCAAATAACATGAATATTTAGCTCAAATAACATGATTTTATAAGAACTAATTTGTGTTTATTTTTCATAACCTATTTTTTCCTGTCTTAACATTTTATGTATTTCATGTATCAAATCGTTTTTTTTTTCTTTTGTCCAATCTTTTCTTTTGCTTACCTCATGTTCTTCTTCATACGAACATTGTAAAATAAATTTCTATCCCAAAAGGGGATCTCTGCGCCAACATGGACAAACACAAGAAATATGTTCAATTCATAGAATATTAGAAATTACATCACATCTATTGAGTGAATGAACAAAACATTTAGTCTAAGTTAATCTCATAAGCACGAAGATCTTAATCACTCAGATGGATTTTTTTCTTAAATACAACCACCGCATAATAAATAACATTTTTGGACCAGTTTGTTAAAAAAGTATGATATTGCTGAACAACCTTCGCTGAGCTCAACCTCCGTATCTATACAAAAACGCGACGAAACTTGCTTGTTCGATTCTCCGATTTAGGAAAAACCATAACCAGATCCAGATTAATAGCATGAAGATATATGCAAAATTTTCATCATTCACCACTGCTTCACGATACAAAAAAAAACTTCCATCTAGATACACAATTTTTGTTATATATATAAGAGACGAAAAGAATTGCAAAGAACGAAAGAGAGATATGGAAAAACAAAAATTTGTTGTTTTTGTTTGTTTTGTTTGTTTTATTAACTAGTTATTTAGATTGAAATTATAAGCATAGTAATACACAAAACTGGTAAGGATTGAAATTTCTCCGGAGACAAATCGACGAGTTCAGTAAATTCTTAAAGTCAAAAGCTAGCATAATAAAAATACTTCCCCGGAACAACGACAACAAAAAAAAAAAAGCCGGCAGAACAAATGCCACCTCTCTTTCGCTTCGCTTTAATTATTTTCAATTTTTTTTTTTTTTGGTTTTAATGTTAAAATTTTATTACCAAAAAAAACGAAGAACTTACGTACTTAGCTACTAGAAATACTAACTATTAACTCCAAACGGAGAGATAGATATAGTAACGTAAACGAAGTGAACGATACAAGGCAATTACAGTGGATGTGCAAAACAACCAAAGTATAATTCTAGAAGAGAAGGAGTTCCATCATTTGACAGAAATGAGAGAAGTCAATCCCGCATAGTGCGGTCGATGCGAGCTTTGATGGAGGAAGTAGTGGATCTTACCAAAGTGAAGATTCTTGCACTCCTATCCAGCTATATTGAGTAAGCCATAACTTGTAGAAGAAGCTTTGCAACTATTTGATAAGAAGATTGTGGATGCTGAAATATAAGAGAGATCCAAGAAGTAATCGCAGTGGGATCAACATTTGGGTTTGGCCAAATTCTCGATGCAAGGTCAATCCAGATGGAGCTGCTAAACGGACACTGGCAGAATAAGTGAAGATGTGAGTCTTCGCCCGTTGAGCATAAAACACAAGCTAGAGGAACTGTCATCCCCCAACGATGAAGTCTATCCCGAGTGGGGAGCATTCCTAGAAAAACAAGCCAAAGATTAAAAGAGTATCTCAGGATTGCTTCTTTGAACCAAACAAAAGTGGTCCAAGGAAGAACCGGAGACACTTCTCGAAGTTGGTTCCATGTGTCTTTAGTTGAGAATGACCTTGAATAAGTTCCAGAGGATGACCTCCATAGATAGTAATCATTGCCCGCCGATTGTTTGGAACTGATCTCGTAGCTAGGGCAATCAAGAGACTCTCTGCATTATCAGTTCTCGTAGGCCACAAATTCCAGTGCCCATTTGCCACAGATTCACAAACCCTTGCCTCGCTGTGAAGTCTGATATGAGAAGATCCTATTTCACCTAGATGAACAATTAGTGGACCAAATTCTGTCCAGCAATCAAACCAAAAAAAGCCGTTGTACCATCCTTTACTTCACAGTTCAGAAATCTTAAGAGCGTTGGTTTCAGACGAAGGAAACTTTTAATACTCCACGAAAAGTGATCACTATCCGAAGAGGACCAGAAACTCTTACATTTTCAAATTTGTTGGTATAGATAAGTGAAATTTCTCTTAACTCCATTTTCAAAAATGAACTTAGATTTCTTTAATTACGTTCGGTAATAACCCAATCATGAACATTGAAATTTTGTTTTATGATATTTTGAAATTTTGGTTTTTAAAAACCGCACCAAGTTTCACAAATGACAACACCGTGATATATCATGCATACTCAAGGTCATGGAGTCTTAAACAAAAAGATTGTTGAATTAATTGAGAAAAAAAGAAGATAACTTAGTTTAATGTTGTCGCCGCCAGACACAGTCTGTCATTGTCGGAGATTTGCCGGTCCAACAAAGGATCGGAGAGAAACGTTGCCTTCTCATTACTATTAACATCGATATATATACATAGCATATGTTTCCCTTAGAGAGAATATCCTAAGCTTGGTGCGCAAGATACAATATATACAGATAAGGCAATATACTAAAGATATATTACGGTCCAATACGGTCATATCGGAGGCTAGCCGGAACATTCTGCTTTTTTTTCTTTTCTTTATCCAATAGAATAAATCGAATGTTAGGGTTCACCCAAATTTCCAGCTCAACAATACACCACGAGACTTTTCAATAGCCCTATTTTGGCTATGTTATTATATTGAGACCAATGCGCCACGCAGTAAAAGAAGATGAAATTATATCACCATCTTACATTAGAAAAAGGCTAACAAAAATCAAAAGTCTAAAGCTTAAATTTTGATTTAAATGACTTTTTCGAGATGAATTCCATTGGCTGCGAAGCCAAAGTTCTCATTTGTCTCTTCCAATCCCACCACACCAATAAATAACTCTTTAACATTCGAATTCCTAACTTTCTCTCCAAGTCTTTTTAAAAAAAAAAAAAAAACTTTCCCTACAAGTCTACAACAGTTCCAATTGTAGGAAATTTCAATGATTATAAGCTCATGAACGTATGCTAATATTTATTTAATACTTTTTATTGTTATATAATCATGTTTCCTAAAGCGGAGTTTGGACTTGCCCACGTACCGACGTACGTATTTAAGATAAATATTTTTTTTCTCTAATGTTTAAAAATAGAATCAAACATCGAATCGATGATGAGACTGGTGACTGGTGAGCTACGGATCCATTTGATCCAACGGTTCGACAAAAACTAATGATACCTTATAAATTATATAAAAAAGTGCTACATTTATCAAATACTAACTACTGAAAAAAAATATTAACTATTAAAATTTATTATAAACAGATTAATTTACCTTATCGAATATATTTTTTTTTTTACTACCTTATCGAAAATTTGCACATTTAAATTAAAAAAATGTTCGAAAACCAGTGTGTGATAGATATTATAAAATAAACTAGATTTAAACAATTTCATATCATTTTGAAAATATAGAACAATAAAATTCACTTTAACCCTAAAGGACGTGGTATATATGCATCTTCATGAAAGTCGTAACAGTGTGATTCATATTTGATTTATAACTTATATCACAAAAAAATGTGAAAATATATCACAAAAGCAAAGTGAAAACGGTAATATACAGAAAGTGTGTTATCATTTGAAACATTACAATCATTTCCGTAACAACAAAAAAATATACTTTTTAGAAATCTAAGAGACAGTTCCTTCGTAGATGGTTGAGAGTCTTTTAATCGATCGAGCCGCAAGCTTAGCTCGCCCAGACGCATATCTTTTCAATTTCCGAACCGAATCGGACCGGGAATAACCGCTTGTAGTAGTCTTAAACGGCGTCGTTTTATTCGGCAGCTTTCCCTTTTGCATCATCGTTTCGCCTGCAAGTCTGTTGACGGCGACGATCCGATCGTTCGGCTGATTCAGCATCATCACCGGAGAGATCCTTCCGCTCTTACGACGGCGATTTTTCTTTCCCGCCGCTTTCTCGATCGCGACGCTAGCTTTCACCGCGAGAGCCGCCATATCCGACGCCGTGAGACGATACTGTCGTTTAGAGATCGGGAGAACGAAATAGATTTGACCCGCCTGAAGGATCTCCTCCGATTCGATCGCCGGGATGAAATCTTCGTAGTAGAGAGAATCCGAATTACAGAGAAAATAAGAAGAAGGCCGAGACGAAGACGAGGAAGAAGAAGAAGCCATCGATTCTGCTTCCAGAACCTGAGACGCTAGCAACGGCACATTATATTCCCGGAGATCGCCGTTAACCGTCACAATTTTCGCCGTCGGCGAAGAATCGCACTCGCTTCGACCAACAGACACACAGAGACCCATTTGAGTTTCTTCAAATCTTACAGGTAAAATTCCAAAATTAAAATTTGAATTCTGATCGCTAGAGAGAGAGAGAGAGAGAGAGTAAATGACAGCAAAGAGAGAGAGAGAGAGAGAGATGCAGAGAGAACGCGTAGAAACAGAGTCGGTTGCATAAGGGATATAAATAGAAAAAAAATGGTGACGTAAGCATTACCTAACCGGCCGATAAAAAAGGAAGAAACGAAAACCAATAGCGGTTTGTCTTTTTCCAAACCGGTTGCTGACGCGTATGCTTAGCTTTGTCGGTTGACTCTTGTTTTACAAGGTCATTATTAAATAAATATAAATATTTTAGATTATGAATTTGAATGGTGATACTGTCACTATTCTTAAGAATTTCACGCTGCCAAAATAATAATTATGCACCTTCTATTTAAGTTCCAATATATTTGACTAATCTTAAAGAGTTCAACAATATTGTTCGGGTTAAATATTTTCTATTTTAATACTTTGTTCAATTTTTCCTATTTTCCGCATCAAATGTAATTAAGGTTGATTTAGTTATTTTAATTCTTTTGAGTAGTGCCCAATTAACTACTGATCCGGACTCAATACATCAATGTAATAGTTGATATTTCATGTTGAGTACTTGTGGTGATAAATTATCTTTTTTTTTTTTTTTTAACTATTGTAGAAATAAGTATTACAGACCCAAAGTTAACGTGTGAATACAATATGGTTATTTTAGATGAATGTAGTGTTTAGCTGTATATTTGTATTTATACGTAGATGTGCGTTTATATAGACAACCTTTCTTATCCATCTACTCTCTAAAATTGACCTAAAAGTCTATATCATATTGTCAACTTCGCCCAACAATAAGATACGGAATATAAAGCGTCAAAATATAATCTCTCTATATATTCATGATTCTATTAAATATGTATTGTTTTCTAGAAAATCATACTAAAAAAAATACAATATGCTGACCAATTGTACGTGTAAATGGGAATTATTTTCGAAATTAAATTGAAGGTTGAATACTACAAACTAATAATTTAAAAAGCAAACCCTTAGTCAAAAAAATAAACTACTACTATTACTAATCAATTAATGAAATTTAAGTGATTCTATTACCCGTGCAGACTGAAGAAGGTCAGCTATGAGGTGGCCTCAGCCGTAACACGTGACTAAAAGCTAGCGATAAGGAGACCAAAAGCAATAAATAAATAAGCGTGGGGAATAAGGAAACCGCAGCAACTTTTTTCTTTTTAAAAAAAATATGAAAGACCACAACAACTTGTAGTATTTGACTCTCATCATGCAGTATTGATAAAAAAAAAAATGAATATCCTAAGTGGCACGAAAAATACGAATGATCAAATCTGATAATCTTTTGTAATTTCTTATAAAAACCTTTTTAAACAAAAAAAAAAACTAACTTTGTTTCTATAATATTTTAAAATCATAGTAATCAAGATTTTAATAAAGAGTTCTAAAATATTTATTTACGTATATTTATGTATGGATGAACAAATTGCAAAACACATTTTTAATTGTATTTAAAATATCTATAATTATACAACTCAACAAAATTATTCTAGATAAAAAATAACAATAAAACATATGTAAAACTCTAAAACATCACTCATGCCAATTAGACAGAACAGAATCATGTTAGGACATAAAAATTTATGATTCTAAGATTATCCAAGCTAGCACGGGCAATAATTCAGCTGCAATTTACTTTACCCATCAAACAAAATCACTTTACTCATCCTGTATGTAGTCCATGTTCATGTAGTGTAAGAAAATAAGAAGATCTTTAAAGAGAAAAATGTACTTTGATAAAATTCAAAACTTTTCCCGTACGGAGTCGAGCTCATGAATGGTGTTTAGTTTACGTTTATGATAATTATACAACCTTAATCATTACTGTAACTATAGCTTTACTGTCACTTCGCTGTCATAACAATATTTAATTCGCAACTACGTGCGTTTGGATTAGATTAATTACGTTGACATTTATTTGTGTGTTTAAAATCATCATATGCTTCTATAAATTCGCTAAAAGAAAGAATAAAAAAAATCAATTGCTTTAAGAACTTTATCATTTCATATCTTAATTAATTATAGTTACACCACCCAAACAAAAAGAGAATTTTATTTTTAAACGTGATGACAATAATTTTTTTGTAATAGAAGAATTCAGTTCATCAAAACGCGGTTATTTCAATTAAATCTTAGATATTGTTTCAGTTATGTTAAATTTGAATTTGATACGTACTATGTTTAGAAATACACAATTTATGAATTTATGCTATATGTGTACAATTGCTAATTCCAAATTTGAAATTTACATGTCAAAATTTCAAAGCTTTTAAAAAAAAAAGGAATTGTGGAATTTATCTAATTCGAATTTTCTTATGTTAACCAGAACTCCATTTACATAACTTAGCCGATGGAGTATGTATGTCGAGAGAAAACTTAAAACTATATACGATAACCAGTTTCAATTATTTACCCAAAAAAAAGATAACCACTTTCAATTTTAAGTCTGAAGCTGAATACAGGTAACACCGTACACATTTAATTATTCCATCGATCTAAGTAAAGTCGAGCAGGTCGCAGGTAATTATGCAGAATAAAAAAAACACAAAGGATTCACGTGTTCAATCGCTGACTTTATACCCAATACATTAATATTTAAGTACATTAATATTTAAGTACATTGATTTTTAAGTATCAGTTTCCAAATTTTGACTCCCTCCGTTTCACTGAGTAATTTTAAGGTTTTATTTTTGTTTATTGTTTTCAATACATAATTTTGAATAAAAATCCAATTTTAACCTTATTATTTTAGTGTATTAATTAGAGAGAGAAAAAATTGTTTAGTATATTAATAAGGATACTATATAACTTATAATAATTTTTTTAATATATATAAAATATGTCAAAATGACATTTTTTGTGAAACAGTTAGAGTATTACCCAAATCTGCGATTCCAACCCCAGTGTTTGACTATACACGGTCATATAATTAATCACATTAAACAATCACCCAACGACTCGTGCTATAATATTCATTTGCAGTTTTTTTTTTTTTTTTGTATGAACAAAGAATTAAGCTATGGTTTGATTATATCGTATAGCGTTAAATTCAGACACCATTTATGCCATTCATATAAGGCTGTGAGCTATTGTCCATAAGTAATGAGTTTTTTTTTTTTTTTCCTGGACATCAAGTAATGAGTTAAAATTTCATAATGTTGAGATTGTTCAAATATAAATAGCAATGTAAAAAATTGCTTCGATAAAAAAAAATGTAAAGAAGTGCCCCATATATATATATATTGAATAATTACACATATGTTACAAATTTTGCATTGAAAACTTATACTCTCTCTAATCCATAATAGTTGATGTTTAAATATTTTATACACAAATTAAGAAATCACACAAAATCATATTTTTTTTTATTTTTTCTAAATAAATTTTTTATTTATTGTTTAATTAAACACAATTCAACTAATGATAAAAAAGACTACATAATATAAATAGTCAAAAATAAATATAAAAACTTTAATTTTGCACTGAAAATGTAAAATATCAATTAAAATGAAACAAATTTTTTTGCTTAAACATCAACTATTATGGATAAGAGGGAATAATACATAATAAAAAAAAGGAATGTCTATTTGGAAATGGAAAATCCGTAACGGTTCATATCCGTCTTATACCCGTACCCATTCAAATAATTACTCGTTTAGAAATATCTAATTTAGTTCAACGGGTAAAACTTAAGAGAACATATGATGTATACAACGGATATCCAAGTTATCCGTTTGGATATTTAAACTTTTCAGAATTAATAAAATTATCTAATTTTTTTTTTTTTAAACTTCTTATTACTTAAAATTTTTAATTTTTTCCAAAACTGTCTGAACTACCCAAAATATTATTTCCGAAGTAGATCCTTGTATGAATTACACGTCCCAAAGTCGACCCTTGCCCAAATTAGTGATAATTTAAATAGAAATTTTAATTACCCGAAATTCATACTTCGAATTTTATCGAAAATCCTTTGGATAATACTTTTCATTATTCTAATTACCTTTTTGATCATTCCACTACTTCTCGTCCCGATATCCTAAATGGACAAACCTAATCAAAAGTTATCAAAATAAATATTCACAATAGATAGATATGTTATCAACGCTTAACAAATCGATTTTAAACGAGATAATTGACACAAAAAGCTGTAAATCGTTGTTCTATATTATAAATAGATTTTCTGAGTTTTTATGATTGAAGACGACTTCTTTTATTCGTTATGCAATGTCTTTCCGGATTAGCGCAATTGTTATAAAATATTTTGATTGATCGGAGATGAGACTGTTAATTTTTTTTTGATTGATTGGAGATGAACTTCTTGTGGTATCATACAATGTTCATAATAGTTTTATACTCATTCCGTTTCACAAAAAGTGTCATTTTAAGTTTTTATTTTTGTTTCACAAAAATGTCGTTTTATGTTTTCAATACATAATTTTGAACAAAAATTCAATTTTACCCTTATTGTTTTAGTGTATTAATTATAAAAAAATTAATTGTTTAGTGTATTAATAAGAGATAATATTGAACTTTTAATAGTTTTTTTAATATGTATTAAATGTGTCAAAATAACACTATTTGTAAATTGATATCAAGTTGTTGGCAAATACATTTAATTCTTTTGTCATCTACTTGAAGATATCTTTGAATCTCACTAATGACAGATTGCTGAACCCGTAATTTTCATTTAATTACTACAAAAAACGATTAACTTGAGAGACAATTTCGTAAAAACACGCTTTTTGCAGACTTTCTAATTTAGCAATTGGCATAAGTCTACTAGTCAATCAACTAAGAAGTTTTAGAAATTTTATTTATTTGCTTCCGTTTAAGTTTGTTCGATAACTTAGACATATAAAAACTTTATACAGACGTGAATAAGTATATATGTTTTCAAATAAAAAAATAACAAAAAAAATTAAGTAAATATTATATATACGTGTGCGTATTGTCTGAAACGGTCACGTACGCGATTGCTTCATCATCTCCGCGTGCATCAGCTAAGTTTTAAAACTGTTGTACGGCTCAATATAATGACTATATATATATATATATCTTATTGGATAGTATATAAGTTTATGTTTGTATGATAGGATCAGGAAAAAATAATATTAAATTAGAATTGTTCACGATATATTGTCCTATGGAAACATGTTAATCCGGGAAAAGTTGGGCTTTTTAATAGCCATATAAATTTCATTAGATAGCTTCCAACAAAATAACCTCCTTGCACGTCTGCCTTGTTCCTTGCCAGAAATTTTCCTAATTTCTGGTTTTATCTTATAATGTGGTCATGCGCACAACGTACGACTTACCCTTACTCTTAGTTATATATATAGGGAAATTACTATGTATAACAATTAAAAAACAATAACCATATTAAAGCTATGGGTAGAATATGCCGTGTGTAAGTTGTAATATTGCCAAAAATAATCTATTCATGCTTTTTCTTCTTCTTTTTATGCTTCTTTTTTGTACTTTTTGTTTATGCTTATTTTTTTTGGGAGAATTACTATATGGACTTTTATTTCTATGTTTATTATTAGTTTGACATACGTTTATTTTTATTATTAGACTAACCTAATTTTTTTCATATTACCGAAAGTACCCTTATGGTATTTGTTGAGAAAAACGCAATTACAAAACTGTCATTACTATTCATTTGCCAAAAAAAACGAAAGTCTACCGTTCTTTGATGGTAGACTTATATAATTTTGGTCAACTCAAATTTTGGTTGGTAGATTTGTTTGATAGATGGTAGATTTGTTTGAAAAATGGTAGACTTATATTGGTAGATTTATTTTAACGACTGGATAGATATATTTATTTTTGGTAGATATATTGTCTTTAATGGTAAATTTGTTTATGAATTGGTAGACTTTACGACCAAATCGTTGACTAACGGTGTATGTTTGACTTTTTTGGTAGATTTATTGACAATAGTGGTAGATTAATCATACAAAACGGTAGACTTATTTATTTTGGTGGTAGAGTTAATCAGTGTGAATGATTTTATCGTGACGGTAGATTTATTTATTTGACGGTAGATTTGTATTGGCAACGGTACATTTTTTTTGGGTTGGTAGATTTATTAACAATGGCGGTAGGTTTAAAACCGTGTAAAATCTTGGTGACTTCGTTTTGTAACAGTGGTAGATTTAATTTTAATGACGGTAGATTTGTTTGTAATGGTGGTAGATATAAAAACGTCTAACATCTCGGTGACTTCGTTTTGTAATGGTGGTAGATTTAATATTAATGACGGTATATTTAAAATTATTTGGTAGATTTATTGTTAATGGCGGTAGATTTAGTAAATTTTTTGGTATTTACTCAGATAACCTTCAGTTGGTAGACTTATTATTTCGCGTTGTGGTAGAATTTTAATGACAGTAGATTTATTGACATTATTTGGTGGTAGACATTTGACTATTTCCAGAATGAGAAATTACGATTTTGCCCTACACTTAATCCTAAATCTACGAAAAAACAGAGCACCCTTCTTCTTCAACCTAGCGCCGTCGATCGATGAGCTGAAGTTCAGAAGAATTTTTTTTGAGAATTTTTGAGATTCCACAATCCACATCTTCTCTCAACCTCTTTTCACACTCTCCGATCTTCTCCGCTTCGCTTCTTATTCAAGATCGCGATCTCGATCTCCCACATATTCTTAAAAAAATTTTTTTGTACCGATTCCACACTTTAATCATGGAGCAAGTCATTTTGGTATGTGGTAATTGGTGTTTTAAGAAAAATAGGTGGGTGTTCGTTGTAGATAAGTCCAAAAGATGTAGAATTGTAGGGGTAGATCGAGAAACCTCTTTTGATGATTTCCTTCAAATGGCGTATCAACATTTTTGTTTGGATCATCGGTTTTATGAGCTTCAATTTAGCTATATGTTGTCGAGTGTCGTACGACGAAGTTTACCACTAGATACACCTCCTGTTTTTGTAGGAAATTCAAGACAGTTGAGTGGTTTTTTGAAACAATTTGAAAACGAAACGGTTTGTTTATGTGTTAAGATTAAAGAGAATTTTGGGAAGTCGATGGTTGATGAAGACGAGGTTGTCGAAGATGTCCATCTATACCAGAAGGTGATGGTGGACTTGGGAAAATCAGTAAAGATCGGGATGAAGAAGAAGATTTATCTTTGAGATTTGATGGCTGTGAAGATCCCGATGGGGCAAGTTCTGATGATGATGAGTACGGCATGAGTGGGAAACGTACGAATGGTGGAAGTTCAGATGATGAAGAAGACTTGCAAAATCTACTACCAAAGAAAAGGGGATCAAACATAATTCCTGATTTTGTGAAGTTAGAGATTACTTCACTAGACTTAGCTGTTGGCCAACGTTATGACACGAAAGAGGAGTTGGAGACTCGATTGAAGATTGTTTCGGTTGTTCAGAAATCCGACTTCAATGTGGATCATTCGACTCCGAAATTGCTGACGGTTAAGTGTTAGGTGGACGGATGTAAATGGAGGGTTCGTGCTTCAACTGTTGGAGAGGGTACACATTTCTACATTAAGACTTACATTAAAGAGCACACATGTTCAGTGACTGTGCGATCACTCCGTAGCAGACATGCAACCCATGAGATACTAGACCGTCTATATAAGGACTTCGTAGGAGGTGTTGGGCCGACAGTTTTGCCAAATTATGTGTCCGATTCTCTGACTAAACGATACGGAATTAAGGTATGTATATATTTGTTTGGTAGATTTATGTCCGTAGATTTGTGGTTGGTGGTAGATTTATCCTTATGATGTGACGGTAGACTTATGATGTCGTTTACCGACTGTACAAAGAATGGTCACGGTAGACTTATGATGTCGTTTACCAACTGTTCTCACATGTCGAATATTGCAAGGCCCATCGTGCTCTAAAGTTTGTGTGACAACTTGCTACGGGGACTTCGGAGGCGGGGTATGAAGAACTTCCATCGTACTTATACATGATTAGACGAGTTAATCCGGAGACACTGATAAAGCGAGAAGTTGACGAGGAAGATAGGTTCAAGTTTATGTTCCTCGCATTTGGTGCGAGCATACGTGGGTTCCCCTTTATGAGGAAAGTTGTTGTTGATGGTACCTTTTTGCATGAAAAATACAAAGGTACAGTATTACACGCCACAACGCAAGATGGGAATTTTAATATTTTTTCAATAGCTTTCGCAATTGTTGATACCGAGAATGATGAGTCTTGGGAATGGTTCTTTAGACAACTATACCGCGTTATCCCTGATGATGAAGGACTTGCCATTATTTCGGATAGACATAAAGCGATTGGAAATGCTATAGGGAAGGTTTATCCGCTGGCTAGTCGTGGTATTTGCACATATCATATGCATAAGAACATTATGTTGAAATTCAGAGGCGCATAAACTTTCCGACTTGTTAAGAAGGCTGCAACCGCGTATAGGATTCTAGAGTTTAATGACTTCTTTGCGCAGATTCAAGCTGCAAATCCTGCATTGTATGCTTATTTTCAGAAAGTAGATATCAGTATGTGGAGTCGTGTTCATTTCCTGGGTGATAGGTACAACTTCACGACTAGCAACATAGCGGAATCGATAAACAATGTCCTATCTGGTGCAAGAAGTAAGCCAATCGTGCGACTTGTGGATGATATAAGGAGCCTTCTAACGAGGTGGTTTGCTAAAAGACGCGGCAATGCAAAGAATATACAAACAACTATTACTACTGGTGTCGAGAAGTTGCTTCAGGTAACCCTCTTCTGGCATTAATTTTTTCGACGAGTTTGGTAGATTTATTTTGCTTAGTGGTAGACTTAATTTAGATTAATTTATATTCTGGTAGATTTATTTCTAAAAAACGCCAGTCTATTTGGCAGGCTTAAAAACGTTACTATTTTGTAAACATGTTAGAGTTGAAGATGCTAAACTATTGCCGGTGCAAGAGATTGATGAGGATCATACAGAAGTCATGGGCGGGACTTATGTGCATGTTGTCAATTTGAAGGAGAAAACATGTACTTGCCGTAGGTTTCATTTGGATAAAATCCCTTGTGTTCATGCCATCGCCGGAGCGGAATCAAGAAAGACTTCACCGATCTCCATTTGTCATCCCTACTATCAAACCAATTACTTGCAACATGCTTATGCTGTTAGTGTAATGCCAAGAGATGTTGCACTACCGGTGCCAGAAGAAGTGGCTAACAAAGTTTGTCTTCCTCCTATGGTTCGCAATCCTCCGGGAAGGCCAAAGAAAATTCGAATTAAGGGTGCATTCGAGGTCGCTATGGCGAAGAAACGTCCAAGGAAAGCTACGAAATGTTCTAAATGTCAACAAGTCGGACATAATCGCCTTACATGCTCGACTTAAAAATGGTATGAAAATTTCCCTTCAGAACTCGTGCCCTTCTACTTAATGTGTAATAATAGCTACTCTTGTAATAATCATTGTATCAAACATGTCTTACGTTATGCTATTAGGAACTCTCTTGGTACACAAACTTGTTTTACAACAACTCTACCAAGCGTCCATAAGTTAGCAAATAAATCTACCAAACTTTGCATTACATGATCGCAAAATATTAGAAGGTTTAGGCAACAAATCTACCAAACTTTCAAAGGACCAACATCATGCCAAAAAACATGGTCATTTGAAAGTATAGTTACATCAACAACTACAATATATACCTTAGGTAAACGAGCCGCATTTAAGTCAAAGTATGTGACATCCAAAAAATACAAGTCTACCGCGCTTCCAAAAAATATAAGTCTACTGCGCTTCCAAAAAATTTACCGTAACAGCTTCCTTAGTTAGCAGAATCTGTGTCAAGTCCATACTTGTCATCCGCTTCACCACGCGGGTTTGGATCAGACATCTGGGCTTCTTCAGGTTCATGTACCTCATCGTATATCTCACATGCATACTTGAGACGAATCAAACCCATGTTGCTATCTATGAGGGGCTCCCAACAATGGCCAAGAGCTAAACACTCCACAGACTTGAGGGTATACACGCCACAATCACCTGTTTGTTTGTTAGGAGGAGCTGTTTTGATCATGTAGGAGTGATATTGTGCCTCACTCATGTGTCTCCTCATTTCTGGTGGTGCAAGTTGCTTCAACAAGAGTGGAACCATCTTTGCGTACGCCCTAACACTCTCAAGTACGTAGCCTTTTTTATATAAATAGGGGATGCAATCAAAGACTCTGACCTTTCTCTTGGGAATGTCAACCTCAACGGCCACCCAATGTTCGTTCTTGACATTGTGGGCGATGTACAAGATATCCACATCTTGCCCCCATTTCTTGCCTGTGCATGACATCTCATTATATACCCCGTTCGCCATGTCGAAATAACCCGACGAAAACACCCACTTCTTTTCCTTCTCCAAGGGTAAAAATTTATTGGTGAAATCTTTACACCAAACACAAGTGAAGACAGGATCGATGAAAGCAATCCTTCCGTCTCGATAAGGAGATGGATTAAGGGTAGACCTTTTTCGAAACATATTAAAGCCTGCGGAAATATGCTGCACAATGTAGAAATATTGGTTAATATATAACTCTACCGTCAAATAAAATCAAATATGCAAGCGTAAAACTAAATCTACCACAACAACAAGGCAAATGAAAATAAATCTACCATCAGGGAATTAAAATTAAATTTACCACCAGGGAAATAAAATTAAATCTACCCCGAAAGAAATAAAATTAAATCTACCACGAAGGAAATAAAATCATATATATCTACCACGGGGGAAATAAAATTAAATCTACCACGAGAGAAATAAAATTATATATATATCTACCAGAAGGGGAAAAAACAATAATCTACCGATTATTCAATTAAATCTACCACTAGTACCTTGTCATGCAACCACCCGTATTCCGGTTGTTCCCATGCTTCTTTAGGAGTCATAAGCGTCAGGTAGAATTCCGGTCCTGCATATGAAGTCTGTAATGGGTTCTCCCTGGAAATGACGTAAGTAATCTATAGTGAGAAGGATGAAATTCCTACTACGTGATCAAATTTTAAACAAAAATAAGGTTTAAATCACTTACAAATCCGTCGCTATGTAGTTGAGCAACTCATCTAGTTTTCGTTGTTCCACCTTCTCGAAAGGGTCATACATAGCAGTAGATGTGGTTACACCAACCATTATGCGTTTCACCGCCGAACTTCCTACAAATGGTGACAATTGGGTGGGAGCAAGGTTGCGGGCCCTTTTCAGCGGAAGGCTATTAACGGTTGTTGCAGCTGCCACCAACTTCTCTAATCTTGTTCCTAGAGCTGCTAACTTTGCGTCGTCCGAGTCCTCGTCTAC
>PKMM01017278.1:226259-248971 GCA_002933915.1 Eutrema heterophyllum | reverse complement strand
TGAGTTGGTAGACTTTACGACCAAACCGTTGACTAACGGCAAATGTTTGACTTTTTGGTAGATTTATTGACAATGGTGGTAGATTAATCTTACAAAATGGTAGACTTATTTCTTTTGGTGGTAGAGTTAATCAGTGTAAATTATTTTTTCGTAACGGTAGATTTATTTCTTTGACGGTAGATTTGTATTGGCAACGGTAGATTTATATTGGGTTGGTAGATTTATTAATAATAGCGGTAGATTTAAAACCGTGTAAAATCTTGGTGACTTCGTTTTGTAATGGTGGTAGATTTAATATTAGTCACGGTAGATTTAAAAAAATTTGGTAGATTTGTTTGTAATGGTGGTAGATATAAAAACGTCTAACATCTCGGTGATTTCGTTTTGATATGGTGGTAGATTTAATATTAATGACGGTAGATTTAAAATTATTTGGTAGATTTATTGTTAATGGCGGTAGATTTATTAAATCTTTTGGTATTTACTCAGATAACCTTAAGTTGGTAGACTTATTATTTCGCGTTGTGGTAGACTTTTAATGACGGTAGATTTATTGACATTATTTGACGGTAGATTTATTGACATTATTTGACTTTTTCCAGAATGACAAATTACGTTTTTGCCCTACGCTTAATCCTAAATCTACGAAAAAACCGAGCACCCTTCTTCTTCAACCTAGCGCCGTCGATGAGCTGAAGCTCAGAATAATTTTTTTTGAGAATTTTTGAGATTCTACAATCCACATCTTCTCTCAACCCCTTTTCACACTCTCCGATCTTCTCCGCTTCGCTTCTTATTCACGATTGCGATCTCCCACATATTCTTAAATTTTTTTTTTCTACCGATTCCACAATTCAACCATGGAGCAAGTCATTTTGGTATGTGGTAATTGGTTTTTTAAGAAAAATAGGTGGGTGTTCGTTGTAGATAAGTCCAAAAGATGTAGAATTGTCGGGGTAGATCGAGAAACCTCTTTTGATGATTTCCTTCAAATGGCGTATGAAGATTTTTGTTTGGATCATCGGTTTTATGAGCTTCAATTTAGCTATATGTTGTCGACTGTCGTACGACGAAGTTTACCACTAGATACACCTCCAGTATTTGTAGGAAATTCAAGACAGTTGAGTGGATTTTTGAAACAATTTGAAAACGAAACGGTTCGTTTATGTGTTGAGATTAAAGAGAATTTTGGGAAGTCGATGGTTGATGAAGACAAGGTTGTCGAAGATGTCAAAGCATCTATACCAGAAGGTGATGGTGGAGTTGGGAAAATCAGTAAAGATCGGGATGAAGAAAGAGATGAAGACGAAGAAGATTTATCTTCGAGATTTGATGGCTGTGAAGATCCCGATGGGGCAAGTTCTGATGACGATGAGTATGGCGTGAGTGGGAAACGTACAGATGGTGGAAGTTAAGATGATGAAGAAGACTTGCAAAATCTACCACCAAAGAAAAGGGGATCAATCATAATTCCTGATTTTGTGAGGTTAGAGATTACTTCACTAGACTTAGCTGTTGGCCAACGTTATGACACGAAAGAGGAGTTGGAGACTCGATTGAAGATTGTTTCGGTTGTTCAGAAATCCGACTTCAATGTGGATCATTCGACTCCAAAATTGCTGACGGTTAAGTGTTGGGTGGACGGATGTAAATGGAGGGTTCGTGCTTCAACTATTGGAGACGGTACACATTTCTACAATAAGACTTACATTAAAAAGCACACATGTTCAGTGACCTTGCGATCACTCCGTAGTAGACATGCAACCCATGAGATACTAGGCCGTCTATATAAAGACTTCGTAGGAGGTGTTGGGCCGACAGTTTTGCCAAATCATGTGTCTGATTCTTTGACTAAACGATACGAAATTAAGGTATGTATATATTCGTTTGGTAGATTTATGTCCGTAGATTTGTGGTTGGTGGTAGATTATGATGTGACGGTAGACTTATGATGTACAAAGAATGGTCACGGTAGACTTATGATGTCATTTACCAACTGTTCTCACAGGTCGAATATTGGAAGGCCCATCGTGCTCTAAAGTTTGCGCGACAACTTGCTACGGGAACTTCGGAGAACGGGTATGAAGAACTTCCATCGTACTTATACATGATTAGACGAGCTAATCCGGGGACACTAATAAAGCTAGAAGTTGACGAAGAAGATAGGTTCAAGTTTATGTTCCTCGCATTTGGTGCGAGCATACGTGGGTTCCCCTTTATGAGAAAAGTTGTTGTTGTTGATGGTACGTTTTTGCATGGAAAATACAAAGGTACACTACTACTCGCCACAACGCAAGATTGGAATTTTAATATTTTTCCAATAGCTTTCGCGATTGTTGATACCGAGAATGATGAGTCTTGGGAATGGTTCTTTAGACAACTATACCGCGTTATCCCTGATGATGAAGGACTTGCCATTATTTCGGATAGACATAGAGCGATTGGAAATGCTATAGGGAAGGTTTATCCGCTGGCTAGTCGTGGTATTTGCACATATCATCTGCATAAGAACATTATGTTGAAATTCAGAGGCGCAAAAACTTTCCGACTTGTTAAGAAGGCTGCAACCGCGTATAGGATTCTAGAGTTTAATGCCTTCTTTGCGCAGATTCAAGCTGTAAATCCTGCATTGTATGCTTATTTGCAGAAAGCAGATATCAGTATGTGGAGTCGTGTTCATTTCCTGGGTGATAGGTACAACTTCACGACTAGCAACATAGCAGAATCGATAAACAAGGTCCTATCTGGTGCAAGAAGTAAGCCAATCGTGCGACTTGTGGATGATATAAGGAGCCTTCTAACGAGGTGGTTTGCTAAAAGACGCGGCAATGCAAAGAATATGCAAACAACTATTACTACTGGCGTCGAGAAGTTGCTTCAGGTAACCTTCTTCTGGCATTAATTTTTTCGACGAGTTTGGTAGATTTATTTTGCTTAGTGGTAGACTTAATTTAGATTCATTTATATTCTGGTAGATTTATTTCTAAAAAATATCAGTCTATTTGGCAGGCTTAAAAACGTTACTATTTTGTAAACAGGTTAGAGTTGAAGATGCTAAACTATTGCCAGTGCAAGAGATTGATGAGGATCATACATAAGTCACGGGCGGGACTTATGTGCATGTTGTCAATTTGAAGGAGAAAACATGTACTTGCCGTAGGTTTGATTTGGATAAAATCCCTTGTGTTCATGCCATCACCGCAGCGGAATCAAGAAAGACTTCACCGATCTCTATTTGTCATCCCTAATATCAAACCAACTACTTGCAACATGCCTATGCTGTTAGTGTAATGCCAAGAGATGTTGCACTACCGGTGCCAGAAGAAGTGGCTAACAAAGTTTGTCTTCCTCCTATGGTTCGCAACCCTCTGGGAAGTCCAAAGAAAATTCGAATTAAGGGTGCATTCGAGGTCGCTATGGCGAAGAAACGTCCAAGGAAAGCTACGAAATGTTCTAAATGTCAACAAGTCAGACATAATCGCCTTACATGCTCGACTTAAAAATGCTATGAAAATTTCCCTTCAGAACTCGTACCCTTCTGCTTAATGTGTAATAATAGCTACACTTGTAATAATCATTGTATCAAACATGTCTTACGTTATGCTATCAAGAACTCTCTTGGTACAAACTTGTTTTACAACAACTCTACCAAGCGTCCATAAGTTAGCAAATAAATCTACCAAACTTTGCATTACATGATCGCAAAATATTAGAAGGTTTAGACAACAAATCTACCAAACTTTCAAAGGACCAACATCATGCCAAAAAACATGGTCCTTTGATAGTATAGTTACATCAACAACTACAATATATACCTTAGGTAAACGAGCCGCATTTAAGGCAAAGTATGCGACATCAAAAAAATACAAGTCTACCGCGCTTCCAAAAAAATATAAGTCTACCGCGCTTCCAAAAAACCTACCGTAACAGCTTCCTCAGTTAACAGAATCTGTGTCAAGTCCATACTTATCATCCGCTTCACCACGCGGGTTTGGATCAGACATCTGGGCTTCTTCAGGTTCATGTACCTCATCATATATCTCACATGCATACTTGAGACGAATCAAACCCATGTTGCTATCTATGAGGGGCTCCCAACAATGGCCAAGAGCTAAACACTCCACAGACTTGAGGGTATAAACGCCACAATGATATGTTCAAATTAATACCCTATAAGTACTAAAGTAGTTGTTGTAGTATATGTAGGGGTCGAACACAAGAACTCCAGAATTCACACAACAAATTATATAGATTCGAATTAAACTAAACCAAAAGATGTAATTGAAAGCAATGCGTAAATTAAACAAGTTGTAAGTCAATTGGAAAGAAGATAGGTTCAGGGTATTTTCAGGAATTCAATGAATGTAGATAAACTAACTAACATGATTCAGATTTAGCGCGGTTTTTGAACTCAAATCACTAAAGTATAGCTAACCAACTCTCGTTGCGAAAACTATCTAAGTCTAAATCCTAGAATTCCAAATCTCTTTGCGTATCCTAAAGTCTAAACCAGCTTTTATTTCAAGTTTGATTTGTTCACAAAACAACTAAACCAAATCTCTTTGCGAATAGTTATTTTGCTCACCCTAAGTTCTATCAGGTAATTAATCGCACTCTCGTGCCTAATCAATTATCCTAAGATCTAAGTTCTAGATTCGTCAACCTAGAATTAGCTATGAGAACAACCTATGGTGAAGAACTAATTCATATGGTGAATCCTAATTAACTAATTAACCTAACATTCAGAGAAAACTCTTATGAGAACCATGAACCTAACAAGGGATCTTCTCAGACATGGAGAATGAAAACAACATGATTGAATATATCATCAAAGAAATCAATAAGAAACAGGAGTTCAGAGTTGTGTCTCCAAAAACCAGAGTAGAATAAAGCTTAATGAAGTCTCTCCAACAAAAGTGGCTCAAAAACCTAATTATAATGCTAAAACACGTTTTTGGCTAAATTGTAAATAATAAAGTCTTCTGGGCAATTTTGCAATTCTTCAACTCTTCATAACAGTCGCGACTTGTGTCTTGCTGCAGTGAGTATCGACCGATACTGGTCAAAATCAATCGATACTGGGGCAATGACGCGCTTTCTTCCTTCATGGTGTCGGTGTCGGTCGATACAAGGGCTTCAAATCGCGTACTCAGCTACACGAACTTCTGCTTTGCTCCAAAATGCTCTAGAAAGCTCCAATATCTCCAATTATGCTCCAAACGTGCTAAAACCTGTAAAAGACTCTAAAATACTACAAAATAGTAGAAATACTCTATAAAACGGACTTATATCATGGCTTAAAAAGGGTAAAAACCATGATATATCACACAATCACCTGTTTGTTTGTTAGGAGGAGCTGTTTTGATCATGTAGGAGTGATATTGTGCCTCACTCATGTGTCTTCTCATTTCTGGTGGTGCAAGTTGCTTCAACAAGAGTGGAACCATCTTTGCGTACGCCCTAACACTCTCAAGTACGTAGCCATTTTTATATAAATAGGGGATGGAATCAAAGACTCTGACCTTTCTCTTGGGAATGTCAACCTCAACGGCCACCCAATGTTCGTTCATGACATTGTGGGCAATGTACAAGATATCCACATCTTGCCCCCATTTCTTGCATGTGCATGACATCTCATTATATACCTCGTTCGCCATGTCGAAATAACCCGACGAAAACACCCACTTCTTTTCCTTCTCCAAGGGTAAAAATTTATTGGTGAAATCTTTACACAAAACACAAGTGAAGACAGGATCGATGAAAGCAATCCTTCCGTCTCGATAAGGAGATGGATTAGGGGTAGACCTTTTTCGAAACATATTAAAGCCTGCGGCAATATGGTGCACAATGTAGAAATATTGGTTAATATATAACTCTACCGTCAAGTAAAATCAAATCTACAAGCGTAAAACTAAATCTACCACAACGACAAGGCAAATGAAAATAAATCTACTACCAGGGAATTAAAATTAAATTTACCACGAGGGAAATAAAATTAAATCTACCACGAAGGAAATAAAATTAAATCTACCACTAAGGAAATAAAATTATATCTACCACGAAAGAAATAAAGTTAAATCTACCACGAATGAAATAAAATTATATATATATCTACCACGGGGGAAATAAAATTAAATCTACCACGAGGGGAAATAAAATTAAATCTACCACGAGGGAAATAAAATTATATATATCTACCAGAAGGGGAAAAAACAATAAATCTACCAATTATTCAATTAAATCTACCACTAGTACCTTGTCATGCAACCACCTGTATTCCGATTGTTCCCATGCTTCTTTAGGAGTCATAAGCATCATGTAGAATTCCGGTCCTGCATATGAAGTCTGTAATGGGTTGTCCCTGGAAATGACGTAAGTAATCTATAGTGAGAAGGATGAAATTCCTACTACGTGATCAAATTTTAAACAAAAATAAGGTTTAAATCACTTACAAATCCGTCGCTATGTAGTTGAGCAACTCAGCTAGTTTTTGTTGTTCCACCTTCTCGAAAGGGTCATACATAGCAGTAGATGTGGTTACACCAACCATTATGTGTTTCACCGCCGAACTTCCTACGAATGGTGACAATTGGGTGGGAGCAAGGTTGCGGGCCCTTTTGAGCGGAAGGCTATTAATGGTTGTTGCATCTGCCACCAACTTCTCTAATCTTGTTCCTAGAGCTGCTACCTTTGCGTCGTCCGAGTCCTCGTCTACTAACTGTGGGATCTTGAATGAAGATTTAGCTTTACCTCGTGGAGGTGTAACTTGGTCAGTGACATCGATACAATCATCATCTACTTTCTTTTTATTTTTTAGGTCAGATTTCTTAGCTGCTTGCTTCTTCACTACCGGATCAACCGGTTCTCTTTTCACTTTACAAGCACTCTTTCCTTTCGATCCCGGGGTTCTAACCACCCTTGCAATCGGAAACTCTGGTTGCGACGTTTCCTGCATCTCTAACATCCACGACTGTGGCAAAATAAAGTATTAAACACAAAAAAATCTACCAAAGAGCACAAAACAAATCTACCATAAAACACAAAATAAATCTACCATAAAGTACAAAATAAATCTACCAAAGACCACAAAACAAATCTACCATAAAGCACAAAATACATCTACCATAAAGCACAAAATACATCTACCATAAAGCACAAAATAAATCTACTAAAGAACACAAAACAAATCTACCATAAAGCACAAAATAAATCTACCATAAAGTTTCTTATTCCATAGATGTACCATAACGAAAGAAAAATATTTTTCATAGATTTATCACATCGGTTTTTAAAACTTTTTAGTAGACTAAACACCCAAGTTCTGAGAAATGTGTTGAATTTTAGTAGTCTCCTGTAACTTGCCCTAAGTTCCCTACTGTAATTAGAAGAGAGACTTGCGTATCGGATCCTTTTTCTGCGCTCTTGTTCCTTGAGCTGCATTGGATTCTGCATCTACCACATTATCAACATGGTCTTGCTTTTCCCCTTTCTTTTCCTTCACCACATCTTCCGCCTCCAGAGTAGACATCCTCATTTCAATGTTATTAAGTCGGACTCCTACATTGCTGACATTGTTGTGCATTAAGGCCAATGTGCTCGACAATTGCTGAATTGCCTTTAGGATCTCCCTTTTCTCCCCGGAGTTCTTTCTTTCCCTCTCTCTCTCCTTCTCTCTTTCCTTCTCTTTTTTATTCTCCCTCTTCTCTCTCCTAATCACATCTAGCGGGATATCCATATCTACTTCCTTCGCTGCTTTTCCACTTTCCTCATCCACCTTCGCCTTCTTCTTCTCCTTCTTATTCTTCTCCACCCGTGAAGTCCCATCAATTTCTATCTTCCGCTTCTTCACTCTAGGCGTCTCAACAAAATCATCTTCACTTTCACTTTCTTTAACGATATCCTTCCCTCTACTTTTCTTAACAACAGCCTCTGATTCCCAAGCTGTCTCATCCAAGCATCCATCAAGAATATCGCTGATCATGTTATGCAGCTTGGTATCCACATTTGGGGTAGAGGCTTCGTCTTCCCAAATTGGATAAATCTCTTCCGGAGGCTTCACCACCAATAGATTTCTCACCCGAACCTACAAAACAATAATAAACCATGTCATACAATAATTCTACTAAATATAATGACCTTGATTCCCAAATGAAAAGTCTACCACCTAACCATGTCTTTCACCACTTAAAAAGAAAAGTCTTCCGCCAAAAGAAAACAAGTCTACCAAAATCACAACGATTCCCATAATAAGTCTACCAAACCTATAGCTACAAGTCTAAGATAAAGAAGTCTACAATAATTACAAAACAACTCTACCACCAAAAGATAATGAAAAGTCTTCCACAAAAAGAAAACAAGTCTACCAAAATCACAACGATTCCCATAATAAGTCTACCAAACCTATATAGTTTAAAAGCTACAAGTCTAAGATAAAGAAGTCTACAATAATTACAAAACAACTTTACCATAACTTACAATCAGAATAAGCATATAACATACCTTCTTGTCTTCGGATTTCCTCTTGTCCTCCTCTAAAACGGTTTCAAGAGTGTATCGGGTGCGAGATGAACGCCACCTAAGCAGAGGAACATCCAAATCATTTGCATTCTCTTCTCTTATGCCAAATTTCTCTCCCAATATTGGAACCGACTCATATGCCCATATGAGCAAGGCATGGACACACCCGTGGAGGGTGTACCTATCTCCATCAAAAGAAGAAACTTTAATCGACACCATTAACTCTTTATACCCATGGCGACCCCACATATGCCTCTTGAAAGCTGTCTCATCCATCACTCTTTTCGCACACATTAACGGGAGTCTACTATTACGATGAATACCCCATACACCAACTGACAAGATAAAAAGCAATGCCACCATCTTCTTCTTCTCGTAGCTCCATGTGTGGCATTTTTCTAAAACAGCAACTAACTCATTAAAACTAGGACCGTCACCTGGTTTCACACCCAACTCTGCCCAAAAAGCTGTATGGTCTATGTCACAAGTGTCAGCCACATCAATGGGAACACAGTTGAGGCCGGTTATTTCACCATACTCGTGAAGTGAGAACCTAAGTGGACGACCTCCAATGAGTGACCACATCTCATATTGCCGGTCAACCGCCAATTGGTTGGTCACAAAATGATGAACGGTCTTCGCAGCCCAGACATACGACTTATGTGCAAGCTTCAGCAGAACACCAACCTGAGAATTGTTCATGATGTCAAAGTAAACATCATCACCAATTGCCTGCCTCATCATCCCAAATTCAGACAGTTTGCAATTATTGTGGAAACTCTTCTGCAAAGGAGATTTCCCTGCCGGAAACAATCTGGGTGGGTAATCCTTCTTCCCGCTATAAGAGGCCATCTCTGCACAAATTTAAGACATATTATTAAGTCTACCATTATGTACACAAATCTACCATCATTGAATATACAAATTTCAAATAACAAATCAACAATCGATATAAAAACAAAACAAATCTACCGTGATATATAGAAACAAACCTACCGTGAAATATAAACAAACCTACCGTCAAATATAAACAAACCTACCGTGATATATAAATCTACCATAAATTAATTAACAAACATCAATAGTTAACTAATTCATAACAAATCTTCCATATCGTACAAACAAATCTACCATCAAATACAAATTTCAAATAACAAACCTACCGTGATACGTAGAAACAAACCTACCGTGACACGTAGAAACAAACCTACCGTGATATATAAACAAACCTACCATGATATATAAATCTACCATCAATTAATTAGCAATCATCAATAGTTAACTAATTCATAACAAATCTTCCATATCGTACAAACAAATCTACCATAATTCAATATAAAAATTTCAAATAACAAATCAACCATCGATATAAAAACAAAACAAATCTACCGTGATATATAGAAACAAACCTACAGAAACAAACCTACCATGATATATAGAAACAAACCTACCGTGAAATATAGAAACAAACCTACCGTGAAATATAAACAAACCTACCGTCAAATATAAACAAACCTACCGTGATATATAAATCTACCATCAATTAATTAGCAAACATCAATAGTTAATTAATTCATAACAAATCTTCCATATCGTACAAACAAATCTACCATCATATACAAATTTCAAATAACAAACCTACCGTGATACGTAGAAACAAACATACCGTGATACGTAAAAACAAACCTACTGTGATACGTAGAAACAAACCTACCGTGATACGTAGAAACAAACCTACCGTGATATATAAATCTACCATCAATTAATTAGCAAACATCAATAGTTAACTAATTCATAACAAATCTACCGTAATATATAAACAAACCTACCGTGATATGCAAACAAATCTACCGTGATATATAAATCTACCATCAATTAATTTGCAAACATCAATAATTAACTAATTAATTTATAACAAATCTTCCATATCGTACAAACAAATCTACTATCATTGAATATACAAAGTTCAAATAACAAAACAACCATCGATATAAAAACAAAACAAATCTACCGTGATATATAAACAAACCAACCGTGATATGCAAATAAATCTACCATCAAGCGTTACAAAATTAAACTTTCCTCACCAGAAAATCCTACCGTGATATGCAAATTAATCTACCGTGATATATAAACCAACCTACCGTGATATGCAAATAAATCTACCACCAAAATATATACAAAATTAAACTTTCCTCACCGGAATCCTTGCTCTCACCGGAAAATCTTTGCTCAGTAGACCGGAAACACACACTAACTAAGTTATCTGCAAAAAAAAAAAAGGGTTAGCTTTCGCCGCCGCAAAAAGAAAATCTATGAAATTAGGGTTTTCACCGGCGCTAACCGCCGATTCTTCCCCATTGGCCACCGATACCAAGGCAGATGACTCGCCGGAACCCTCGACAAGCCTCCCCCAAAGTCCAACTCCTTCGCCGTAACCATCCTCCTTCGTCGGGTCTTCTTCTTCTTCATGGAACTAAAACGAAAGGTAAAATGAAGCAAGAGGATGAAGGGACTTACCGGAAACATGTCACTCCTCGTCGGAATCAGGCCGGAATCGGTCGGAATCGCGTCGCCTCTCCAAAGGTCGCCGTCGCAAAGTTTGTCGCGAGGGTTTGTTTTTTTTTTTTGGAAACCAGTTTTTTTGTTTCTTTTTTTATTTTAAAATTCCTTTTGTTATTTTTTTTTCAAAATAAATATATCAAAATTAAAAAATTGGCATATTTGTAATATAATAGAACATATAGATAAAATGGTCATTGACCAATTATTTTAGGTTATTCTAGTAAGACCTCCCTCCCTAGAGGTTAGTTTAGTAATATTTCTTATGAACGAGATTACTTTGATGAATTTCTCTATTTTTTTCATGATTTTTCACGCCGATCAAGATCAAGCAGGATATTTCTCTCGTCCTCCCCATAACCAGGCCTGACCCAGAGCACAAGCGAGGTAAGCCACTGATTAGGACATCCAACTTTGGAAGGGCATTTTCTAGTTAAATTTTCCTTATTAGAAATTTTGTTAATGTATATGTTTATTTTCCTTATTAGATATTTTGTTAATGTATATGTAAACAAAGTTTGCAAGTTTTTTTAATAAGATAGTAATATTTAGGCTTTTTAATTAGTACTGTTTATGGGCTTTTTATTAATAAATTTGTTGATTAATTAAATATATAGTAAAATAATAACTATATAAAATTATGTTTTAGAAAAAAAAACTCCTCAACGACGGAGACGGCGTTTATCACCTTACTCCTTTCGTAGATTTGATTCCTTTTGGTTCGTCTTCCATCATGATCGTCTCACATATGTGACAGAATTAGAAACTAGAAAAATGAAACTTTTGAATTGTGAGCCGTGACTTGTGACAAACCAATTGATAGATATAATGGATCGATTCTCCTATAATTAGCCTACATAATCGTGAGCCGTGACTTGTGACAAACCACTTAAACAATATAGTACAAGAGCATTTTTGTCCATTTTTTTTCCTTTGTTAGACACTTAAATATCAAACTCCTATAGTTATATTCTTTGTTTTTCTTCGCAATATTGTTAGTAACCTAATTCGCCTATATATCGGTTAAAGTAGGCCTAAGATTAGTAACCGAACCGAGCTAACCGAACCGAACCGAACCGAAATTTTGTGAATTCGGTTATGGTTCGGTTAAGGTTCGGTTATTTTTGGCAATTTTTAAAATTAATTTCGGTTCTTGGTTCGGTTCGGCCGAACCGATCGGTTAACCAAAATATTTTTTTAAAAAAAAACAAAAAACCCTAAATCTAATCTTCGATTCTCAGCCAGCCGCCACCGTCTTCCTTCTTCCTTCTCCTCTTCTTTGATTATTCTATTCTTCTTCTTCTTCTTTGATTATTCTTCTTCTTCTTCTTCGATTAATCTTTTTTTTCGCTTCTTCTTCTTCGATTCTTCTTCTTTTTCTTTGTTTTTCTTCTTCGATTCTTCTTCTTCGGTTCTTCGGTTCTTCGATACTTCTTCTTCTTCTTCAATGTCGATTCTTCCTTCTTTTTTCGAGATTGGGCCTAAGCAAAGCAATTTTTTTTGCTTCCTTCTTCGATTCTAAGCAAAAAAAATTTCGAGATTGGGCCTAATCTAACTTGGCCCAGAACGATAATTGAATATCTCTGGATCCGAATTTTTTCGAAATTGGGCCAAAGCAAAATTTTTAAGTTATTTTTGAATTTAACCAAAAAAACCGAAAATACTCAAAAAAGCCGAAAATAACCGAAAATAACCCGAAAATAACCGTAATAACCAAAATAACCGAAACTATCCGAATTAAACAGAATTTGCGCCAACATTTCGGTTATTTTCGGCAAAAAAAAAATAACCGAACTACCCGATAACCGAACCGAACCGATATTTTATTCGGTTATTTTTGACAGAATATTTAAAAACCGAACTAACCGAAAAACCGAACTACCCGAACCGAATTACCCGAACTACCCGAATTCGCGGACCTAGTTAAAAGTCTTTTACCCTTTTCGCAGAAAAAAAAAAGTCTGTTACCCCAAAAAAACAAAAAAATCTGTTAAAAGTCTATTTGTTTGGGTCTAAAATCTGTTAAAAGTCTTAATTGAATAAATATAATAGAGATAATTTGGCGATCCCAAAAAGGACCTATATTGGGCTTTAAAGTAGATCGATGTTTAACGTTCTTATCAATTATCATTAGTCATTATAGTGGGTTTAAAAGTTGCGTTCCATTTAATTAGCCTATGGGCTTTATTATTAATCTTTTCAAACCCTTACAATATTGGTCTTAGGCCAGCGAATTCGGGTAGTTCGGATAATTCGGTTCGGATAGTTCGGTTTTTGAAAATTCTGCCGAATAAAATATCGGTTCGGTTCGGTTTGATTATCGGGTAGTTCGGTTATTATTTTTTTTGCCGAAAATAATCGAAATGTTGGCGCAAATTCTGTTTAATTCGGATAGTTTCGGTTATTTCGGTTATTTTCGGGTGATTTTTCGGTTATTTCGATTATTTTCGGGTGATTTTTCGGTTATTTCGGTTATTTTCGGATATTTTTGGTTTTTTCGGTTAAATTCAAAAATAACTTAAAATTTTTGCTTTGGCCCAATCTCGAAAAAATTCGGACCCAGAGATATTCGGTTATCGTTCTGGGCCAAGTTAGACTAGGCCCAATCTCGAATTTTTTTTGCTTAGAATCGAAGAAGGAAGCAAATTTTTTTGCTTTGCTTAAATTTTTTGCTTAGGCCCAATCTCGAAAAAAAGGAAGAACCGACATTGAAGAAGAAGAAGAAGTATCGAAGAACCGAAGAAGAAGAATCGAAGAAGAAAAACAAAGAAAAAGAAGAAGAATCGAAGAATCGAAGAAGAAGAAGCAAAAAAGAAGATTAATTGAAGAAGAAGGAGAAGAATAGAATAATCAAAGAAGAGAAGAAGGAAGAAGGAAGACGGTGGCAGCTGGCTGAGAATCGAAGATTAGATTTAGGGTTTTTTTTTTGTTATTTAAAAAAATATATATTTTAGTTAACCGATCGGTTCGGCAGAACCGAACCGAAAACCGAAATTAATTTTAAAAATTGCCGAAAATAACCGAACCATAACCGAATTCACAAAACTTGGTCTCAGTCTATACTCTTCTATGGCGTTGAGTGTTGACTCTTGCATTCCTTGTCCAACACCTCATACACATGTGTGTTGTTGGTACGTTCACGTGAATCCTTTCAATGCTAACGTTATTTAATAAATATATATGGTATAAAATTGATCGGATTAAGAAAGAAAAAAGTTATATAATTCGGACTCATTCTTACTACCCAACCCAAGATCGTCCTTAATGTATATCTTTGATTTTTTTGGTCCTTTGATAAATCTAGACTATCTAGTTTAAATACGTTGAACTAAGTTTGTGTGACAAACCGCACGTTTTTTATTTTATTTTTTAAATAAGCATATTATGATTAAATACTAAATAGCACAAAAAGCTCCGCACGTATTATTACGATGATAGTTTGTACTTTTGTTGTTGTACGTTAAAAGTATTATGATTATAATTTCAATAATAAAAACAGAATTCATAATGAACAAATAAAGTTAGCCACGGATTGTATGTATATTGGCCTGTTTCTGCGACTCTGCTTAATATTTTGTAGTGCGCCAACATTCGAACAAAACGTCATCAACAAATATATATATATATATATATTTTAAAAACATAGATGCATGTAGCTAGCAAACCAAGTAACAAATAAGTGTGGAATCAATAAACACAATATAAAGATAAGGCAAAAATGTGATGCCATGGACCATAGTTTTAATCAAGGAGTTTTATTTAACAATGAATGGAGTCTTATCCAAGTCCTGTTAAAAATGCTTAGCTTTTTGTCACTTTTTTTTTTTTTTTTTTAATTGAATGATTTTGGTCATCATCATCGCGATTCTACCTATCTTATGGATTTTGCAACCTATACTTATATCTCGCGCTGAATATATTGGACTAATATTATGTAATTAGTATTGAGCTTTGCCTATATGATTAGGGTTTCTATTGTAAGTATAAAAGAGGTTAACTTTTCAATGAATAAACACACATTCTTCCGCTAAACACTTTGACATGGTATCAGAGCCTAGGGTTTCTCGATTCTAAAAGTCTCTCTTACATGTCGATTTTTTTTTCTCTTCACTATTCATCGTCTTCTCCGCGAGATCAGGTCTCTCGTTGGGAAGCTTCTGGTTCTTCTTTGTCATGTCTAATGGCGATGGCGTTATCGTTAATCCCTCTGGAGCACAAGTTGGGAAGGAAGTTACGATTCTGTATGATTATTACTTACCTCATGGTGCTGATCCTGGTCAAGTTATCTCTACGGTGTTCCTCGACGGCCCTAATTACGAACGATGGGCTAAGCTACTGAGGAATGCTCTTCGAGCCAAAAACAAGCTCGGCTTTATTGAAGGTACGGTTACGAAACCGATTTCTGGTGCTGATGAGATCAAGCTATGGGGTATCATTAACTCCATGCTTATTGCGTGGATTCTCAATACAATTGATCCCAAACTACGTCTGTATATTTCGTGTGCTGATACGGCGTTTGAGCTATGGCAAGGGCAGAAAGATCAATTTTCGGTTGGTAATGAACCTCGAGTTTATGAGTTGAAGGCGAGTCTTGCGACATCAAAGCAAGAATTGCAAACTGTGCAGGAGTATTTTGGTCGTATGAAGCTGCTTTGGGATGATTTGATTGATTACGAGCCCATTCCGGCTTGCTGTTGTGGTCTAAGTAATTGTTCTACCGCTAAAACTCTCACGGCATTGAGTGATCGCGAACGAAAATATCAGTTTCTCATGGGTTTGGATGGAGCACGTTTTGGTACGACTCAGTCCAATGTTCTTTGTATGCAGCCAGCACCGAATCTGAAGAGCACGTTCAATATGATTATACAAGAAGAACGACATCAACTTGTCGCACGTGCATCAGAACATCGGAGCGATGGCGTCGGGTTCTCTACCACCGGTGGTTCTGCTCTCGTTCCCTCACAGCCTCGTCCTCGCCCTACTTGCTCATACTGTGGACGACTTGGACATGAGGAGAAGACATGCTATCAACTTCATGGCTTTCCTGATTATGGTCATGGGTCGTCATCTGATTCTGGCCGCGGACGATCACGAGGACGCATTGCTTCCTCTTCTCCGCACTTTGGTCGTGGTCGTGGTGCTGGTTTTGGTCGCGCCAATGCCGCACACGCCAACTTTGGGTCGCACCAATCTCAGCCTCATACGCTCACTTCTGATAATCTCAGCCCCAACGTTCTGTATATTCTCAATCTTCGTCCTACTTTGGTTTCTGTGGCACGTTTATTGAAAGAGAAGCCGTGTCTAGCTATATTTACTGATAAATTTTGCTATTTGCTGGACCGTGCTACGATGACGTTGATTGGAGCGGGTAGTGAGTGTGATGGCCTGTACTTCTTCAAAGGGGTCTTTGGTTTTCAAGTCAATGTTGCTGCGTCAGATACTCAAGCTCTTTGGCATCGTCGTTTGAGGCATCCGTCACATCCTTTACTTTCTCAATTGTCTGGTGTTCTTGGTTTTAGTAGTCATAGATCAAACTCGACCGCCTTGTGTGAAATTTGTGTTCGAGCCAAACTACCCAGTTTTTCATTTCCCGATAGTAATAATAAAGCATATGCTATTTTTGGTTTAATACATTGTGATGTTTAGGGTCCTTATCAAACTCCTTCATCGTGTGGCTCATCGTATTTTCTTACTATCGTGGATGATTTTTCCAGAGCAGTTTGGGTATTTTTAATGCGCTCCAAGAGTGAAGTTGCGACTCATATTCGAAATTTTATGAGCATGACCGAGAATCAATTCGATGCACGGGTTAAACGAGTACGTAGTGATAATGGTATGGAGTTTATGGCATTGCGGTCTTACTTTGCTGAACGAGGTATTCTTCACCAGACATCTTGCGTTGGTACTCCTCAACAAAATGGTCGTGTGGAACGGAAACACCGACATGTTCTGAATGTTGCGCGTTCTTTGCGATTCCAGGCGTTTCTTCCTATTGAGTTTTGGGGTGATTGTGTTCTGGCAAGCTGCGTATTTGATCAATAGGACCCCATCTAGTGTTCATCATGGACTCACACCGTATGAACTCCTTTTTGGTACCAAGCCATCTTATGACCATGTTCGCACTTTCGGTTGCTTGTGCTATGCTCACAAAGGTACTCGTCGTCGTGGTAAATTTGATGAGCGTGCTACTAAGTGTGTTTTTGTTGGATATCCATATGGTCAAAAAGGATGGAAGGTCTTTGATTTAGAACGTGACGAATACTTTGTTTCGCGGAATGTCGTGTTTGATGAAGACAAATTTTCGTTTGAATCTTCTTCTGACTCTACTTCATCTCCGACGGTGTCTTCCGAACCTCTTCCTGATGTGGTTATCGTCGTTGAGCCTGATACGGCTGTGTCGATCGACACCTCTACTAGTGTCGATCGACACCAAACTGAAATTTCAGCGTTGGTGCCTGATACGGCGGTGTCGATCGACACCTATACTAGTGTCGATCGACACCAATCTGGTGTCGGTCGACACCCCTCGCAGACTAAGCAGTCTCTTGTGGTCAGGGGGAGCTCCCCTACTGCTGAAAGGGGGAATGTCGCCTACGATCAAGTGTCCAGCGAAAACAATTTTCCGTCAATGTCGAACCTGCTTGTGTTCCTGCGACCTCGTCACGCGAACCTGCTTCTTCGGAGTTGGGTATTGCTCCGGTCTCGTCTACTTCAGAGGCAGTAATCCTTGGTCGTGGCAAGCGACCTAAGTATCCGTCCGTGCTCCTCAAGGAATATGTCACCAATGCGTCCGCATCACACTTCACTACTCACTACCCCTCTTCTTCAACTCAACTTGTCTTATCGCACGGTCCTCCTCGGCATCCTCCAGGTATGACATATCCGATTGCTGACCATTTATCAACTCATCGCCTGTCTCCTCCATATTTTGCTTTCTTAGCAGCCATTACTATTGTCCACGAACCAAACTCTTTCACTGAGGCTATGAAGCTAGATGTTTGGATCAAGGCCATGGGAGCTGAAATTTCTGCGTTGGAGGATAATCATACTTGGGATATTGTTGATCTTCCTGCCTCTAAGCGTGCTATAGGCTGTCGATGGGTATATAAGATAAAATTTCATTCAGATGGAAGCATTGAGAGGTATAAAGCTCGTTTAGTTGCTCTTGGTAATCGTCAGAGAGAGGGTTTAGATTTTAAAGAGACGTTCGCACCGGTTTCTAAGCTTACTACCGTGCGTGTTCTCTTGCGTATTGCCTCTGCCCGAAATTGGGAACTTCATCAAATGGATGTTCATAACGCATTTTTACATGGCACTCTCGACGAAGAGGTTTACATGAAGCTTCCTCCTGGGTTTGCTCCTCCCGGTTCTACGAAGGTGTGCAAACTTCGCAAGTATCTCTATGGTCTCAAGCAGTCCCCTCGTTGCTGGTTCGCTACGCTTAGAGCGGCTTTACTTCGCTTTGGTCTCCGCCAATCTGCCTCCGACTCGTCTCTGTTCTATCAATCTCACGGTGATGTCGAACTCTATGTTCTCGTATATGTGGATGATCTAATTATCGGTGGTAATGATTCGGCTTCGATTGCTCATTTTAAGGATTATATGAGTACTTGTTTTCATATGAAGGATCTCGGTCCAGCTAGGTATTTCTTGGGCTTGGAAATTGCGCGTAATGCTGATGGTCTCTTTCTCTCTCAACGGAAGTATTGTTTGGATATTATAATTGAATGTGGTTTGTTGGGTTCGCGACCGTCCGTTGTTCCGATTGAGCAAAATCACAAACTTGCTCTTGCTGATGACGAACCTTTTCCAGATCCTAGTCGATCTCGTCGGGTCATTGGTCGTCTTATTTACCTTACCATTACGCGTCCAGAGTTGTCGTATGCTGTCCACATTCTGTCCCAGTTCATGCAGAGTCCTCGTCAATCTCATTGGACTGCGACTATGCGCGCTGTTCGGTTTCTTAAAGGGTCGCCTGGCCAAGGTTTGTTCTATCCTGCGAATTCTGATATCTCACTCATGGCATACTCTGATTCTGATTATGCGTCATGTCCTCTTACACGTCGTTCGCTTACTGGTTTCGTGCTTACCGTTGGCGGTGCACCGGTTTCGTGGAAGACGATCAAGCACAAGGTTGTCTCTTGCTCGTCAGCTGAAGCAGAATATCGGGCTCTTGCTGATACTGTTCGTGAGGTCAAATGGCTTCGTCAACTGCTTACTTCGTTTGGTATTTCTCAAGAGAAGCCAACGCTGCTCCATTGTGACAATCAAGCTGCACTTCATACTGCCGCCAACCCAGTTTTTCATAAGCGTACGAAGCATGTTGAAGTAGATTGTCATGTTACTCGAGAAACCATTCAAGAAGGTATTATCTCAACGGTCAAGATTCACACCTCCGAACAACCAGCTGATGCATTCACCAAAGCTCTCGGTGAAGTACAAGTTTTTCATCTTCTTCGCAAGCTGGGCATTCGGGATCTTCATGCTCCACCTTGAGGGGGAATATTGGACTAATATTATGTAATTAGTATTGGGTTTTGCCTATATGATTAGGGTTTCTATTGTAAGTATAAAAGAGGTTAATTCTTCAATGAATAAACACACATTTTTCCGCTAAACACTTTGAAAGAATATACAATATAAATTTGACTTATAGTTAAAAACGTATTCACTTATCTTTAAACATTGAAGCGTATTATTATCTAATGTCCAATTAACACATTTTATAAATAAATATAATATAAAATTAACTTTTGAAAATAATTTATCTAGGGTTTTGGCATAACATTATCAATTTTATCATTTTTCTTTTCATCAACTTTATTTAGATTCAGATAATGACACGACAACAATAATAACATAAACTATTATAAGTTACAAATCTTAGTCGAATTATATTATTGTTATTCGATCTATTATAAGGTAACATATATATATATATAATGGTTAAAAAAAACATATATATATATATAGTAATTTATGTTGTCTTTGTTTTGAGATTATTTTTCCCAATCATAAAAGTGTTGTCTGTCAAAACCCATAAGGATCACAGGTTTTTCATTAGTACCATATCCTTGGACCTTCCAAAATGAGTGATCACAATTGTCTCTCGGATCTTTAAATATATTAAACCAATGATCTCCACCTCCACGCCATCGAAACTCATGGTGTCCGTTGAACCGTTGATCCCACGGGAGAAGTCCACTCTGTAGCACCTGGTGCGTTCCTACCGGAACTGACCGGATCAATCGATAGGGTTTATCAAAAAAAAAAAAAACTTCTTTGTTTAGTACTACATTCTGGACTCAACAGTTCTTTTCTGAAAAGGCCGTAACATGCGTCTCGCTACTGGTTCTTCCGGTGCAGCATCTGAGAAAGCTAACAATGACGATACTGACACATAAAGAACAAGACCGTAGATCATGAGTTTGTGCACTGCTGATTGTTGGTGAAAGCCATGATTCTGAATATTATATAATGAGATTTGTTAGAAGCAAAATTCAAATATTTATAGTTTAATCATAGAAGATAGATGCAAATATTTATAGTTTATGGTTTCCTATTCATATCCTAAGAAAGTAAGAGAGAAATGCAAATTCAATCCAAAATTCAAGTAATAACTAAAAAAATGATAAAAGAAGGAATTTAGGAAATCCTTTATGTTCCACTTATTAGACTAAATAGATACAAATCTGATTTAATATACACATAATATTTAGAGTAATGATATCTTCTAGGGTTTTCTATAATATCTAGTAACATGTATTGCCAACAAAAGTATATTTTTCTCACATAAAAAGAAAGAAGAAATTTTATGAAACTGCGTTGTATCAAACTTTTGAATTTCTAGTATTCTACGAGATAATTTTAAATGGGCAGATGGAGAAGGAGAGAGGCAATGAGAGCCATTAGGACTCCGATCCAATCTTGGTTTAGTTCATTCCCGTTAAGCACATATACAATAAACACACAACAATAACACTGGTTATAATGCACAAAAAGTATATTTGCTATTTTATTCTGACGATAATATATACATCGTATACGATACAAACAGCATACCACGAACCATATGTCCCTCCTTTCAAACGTATATTTACAGCAAAAAACTACATAAAAATATATTTCAACCCCTTCAGTACTATAACCTATTTTCTATACAATACTAACCATTTACAATATAATAATGACCGCATCTTGTAATATATATGGGGGGCATTCTCTGCATAGTGTATAGTTAGTTAATTTCAGAACGGAGCACGGTGTGGAACGCCCTTCCGTCTGCTTGAATTCCGGTGATTATATATCGGCGGCGTCCCGGGAGAAAGATTAAAACCGCTTTCATCACCGGAGCTCGAAGACCGTTGATCTCCTGAAAAGTAATCGGACTTAACGGTGGAGATGGAGAGACCGCTCATCAGACGGTTGAAAGCACACGTCTTGCGTATCTTAGTTGGTGTGGTCGCCTCATCAGATTCCGACCCACCTTGATATTCCCTCACATGCTTCCCTTTCAAAGAGAAGGTTAGAGTTTGATTCCCTCTCTTCATCCCTCCAAGCTGAATCACCAAACAAGGGCAATATATATGGTCATTTTAAAACAAAAAAACAGAGGAAATCCAGAGATTCGAACACGACGAAGTCCACTTTCTTAAAAAATAGATCAAAACTTTGAGAAAAAATAGAGAACAGAGATTTTACTTTGCAACCGAGAGAGCAGAAACGGAAAGAATCAAGGAGGCTTCTGCAACAGATTTCACAAGTATTTGTAACGCCTTTGCCGATTCTGGGCTGAGGACGTTCGTTCAAAAACACGATCCTTGCACTGTTGATTATATATGTCTGAACACAAGATATGTCTATGTACTTCTGAATCTCGCTAACCCTCACAACGTTGTGGTACGATGATCTCCGTATCTGAAGATAAAATTCGATTTTCTTATTTATGTTTCTATGAATTTAGGAGAGAAAAACCAAAAATGAGATTTTGAAGAACGAACCTGAAGGACACGATGGTTTTTGTGATCGATCAAACAGTACGGGCAAAAGGCATTGGAAGTGCAGTGAAGACAGTACATGTTGCATTCGCTTTTGTTGTAATCGGCGTGGATCGAACAAGGGACGAAGTAGTTTGCTCTTAGCAATGGGATTAGCCATGGTGGACTTAGATAATAGTCTTCTTCTTCTTCTACATCTATGATCATTGTTCCCTGGAGGATTTTGAGACCAATTAAAAAAGGGTAATATAAGAATTTGCAGAGAATAATTTAAGGGGGAAAACAAAACAGAGAGTAAGAAGGAGAGAATCATTCACCATTAGTTTCTTGTGATTGGGCTTACTGGACCCAAAGTTCTTCTGGTTTTCGATAGACAGCTTCAATATTGAAGAAAGAAACAGATTTGATTGAAAAGACTAAGAAGAGAAGAATTAGTGGTGGAGGCGACTGCTATAGCTGAAAATGAGAAATTGAGATTTGTGTGTGTGTGTGTTTGAAGTCGATCACGATAATTTGAGGTTTATAATTCACATAAACTCATTTAATACCCCCTTTTTATTTCATTTAAAGTTTATCTTTAGATATTTATATTGGAAATATCTCTATAATATTATTTAAAAAGACATTTTTAAAAAT
>PKMM01017278.1:89554-225068 GCA_002933915.1 Eutrema heterophyllum | reverse complement strand
GTTAAATAGATAAATTATTCCGTTTGACAATTTTATATATAATTATGAGTTAAACATATTATAAAATTCAAATAAAATCAATTTTTAAAAAATTTTAAAACAATTTCTGTAAAAAATTAACCCGTGTTATAATTAGCACGGGTTAAATCCTAGTATAGGTATATAACGGAGACAACAAATTATTGGAAAAATACTAGAGAACTGAGTGTGGATGCTAAATTAGTAATATTAATTTGGACCATATAATAAAAATTAATAAATAATAAGGTCAAAACTAGAAGAAAGAAAAATGAGGGGACGTGGCCACAGGGGAAGGATCGACGGACACGAGAGGAGACAGAACCGAATCGAAGATTGGTGTTGAGCCGTTGGATTAAAAACCCTTTTCGGACAATCTTTCCTATGTGACGTGGCACACGCTTTTGTCTTTTTGGGGTTTATGACAAATCCTAGACCGTCGGACTGAGAAACTAAGTGGGCCCCACAAATGCCATATAATCAAAAAATTAATGTTTACTTTATTTAAAAAAAGAGAGAAAACTGTTAGGTTCTTATCATCTAGTGAGTGCTTTACTATAGTTTTGAAGGGTTGTGTACAATTTAAACTGTTAGATTCTACAGTCAAAGTCAAACTATGAGGAGTTGTCCAGAATCTATTGTAGTTGTACGGGCTTATAGATGCGTGTCAAACATTCAGTTCGGCTGATGATTTTTTTTATAGCCTCAAATTGTTAGGAGCTTATCACATATGTAGACATATATATTTATATATTTACATATTTTTGTTTAATAAATAAATTTTCCATTAAGATATTTCCTAGTGGATTAGTTCAATTTTATCATACTTTTTTTAATATCTAGTACCATAGTTTATAGATCAGCGTTACATCCATTTGAGTTGATTTTTTTCCATTTGAAAACTTGATCACGTAATTATCTAGTTCATACCTTAGAAAATTATTAGTTCTGCAATATCCGATACCTTCTACATATACAATAATGAATGTCCGCTATCTTCTACAAATCTAATAGACTAGTGAAACCGAAAGTAACAAGTCTTCCAATAAAAACTACTTTTAGGTAAAGTATATATATTCTTCTTCTTCTTCTTCTTTTCTGATTCATATCTTTTTAAGTTTCTTTTGCGGACCAAAATAGAAAAAGACGAATGGATGAACAGTTTAGAAAACAAGTTAAAATTTATATTAGACAATGGGTAAATCATCCACAAATGTAATGTAGTACTCGAGAAAGAGACAGGATAAATATCTAATGGAATATCGTAAAGAGATAATAATAAATTAAAAGAAGTGTGATCCACGTAATCAGTTAGTAGCTATCACTAATTAATTGTCCAAATTTTGGGAGAAAAGTTGACGAGTACTCGTCCTTTTTTTTTCTGCGATCTTATCTCTTCCAACTCAACAAAAAGAAACTATTATTATTAGTTTTGTTTGTATTCAAAAAGTGAAAAAGAAAGAAACTTTGGGACAGTTGTGTGGAAGGTGAAGAAGGAAGGGGCAACGCACTGTTGACCGACCTGAACAAATAGTCAATAGCACGTGACTCACGTGACCGTTGTTGTTTACACACGTGAAACTGAAAACTGAAAAGAAGAGGTCGAGGTAATGCATATTTACGAACCGGACCAAATCGTTAACCGACCTTTATTTGCGACAAAATCATATACATTTTCTAGTCGTTAGTTAATCCATTTCTTTCGAAAACAACAGGTTTTGTCGATACGAATAATATTCGTCTCGTAACCATTATAGTGATAGATTTAGGCGACAAATTATCAAATTGAAAATTTCGGCTATTAGATTATTAGAGAATATTGGTTTAGGTAAATTGGTTATGTCAATTTCCGGTTTATGTTAACCAAAACTCTGTTGTATAAAATGAAACATCCTTTGTAATGAGAAAGATAACATGAATAAAATCAGTTTCTTCTATTTTCACGATGTAACAAACTCTCTCGTGTTGTTCATCTAACATAGTATCAGAGCGTTGAATCTACCTTCAACATCTTCGATCTGAGCTTCCGATCTTCTTTTCTTCGTTTGTTTGACCTCGATTGATCGAATTTCTTCTTTCGATTGATCTCTTTCTTGATAAATCCACTGATTTTAAGCTTATTCTAGCTCAATCATGGTTACTCTTCAAAAATCCCGACGATCGACACGAGGTGGTGCGGCGGCGAGATCGTCTAATCAGGCAAAATTCCCAGCTTTGTCGTCCATTCCGGCGACTTCTATTACCGATCCACCAGCTCTGATGCTTTCGCCTCTTTCTGTTCCGGATTTGCATCTCCTCGTGACGCTTTTGACTTCGACGGATTCAATACTCACCATTCTTTCTGACTATTGGTGATAATCCAGGAGCTTCCATCATTTCCGAGGTACTCGATGAAACCAACTTTAACACTTGGAACATAGCTATCACTATTGCTTTGGATGCGAAGAACAAATTATGTTTTGTAGATGGATCTATACCTAGGCCTTCTATTTCTCATCCACATTATCGCATCTGGTCTCGTTGCAATAGCATGGTTAAGTCCTGGATTCTTAACTCAATCACGAAGCAAATTTATGGAAGTATCTTACGATTCAACGATGCTTCTGAAATTTGGAAAGATTTGTTGACTCGTTTCCACATCACAAATCTACCACGATCTTATCAACTGACGTAACAAATCTGGTCTCTCCAAAAAGGATCTATAGATCTATCCACATATTATACAAAACTCAAAACTATGTGGGATGATCTTGATGGAGCAGATTGTGTCAAGACGTGTCAGAATTGTGCTTGTTGCAAGGCAACTTCTACTAAGGCAGAACATATAAAGATCATTAAGTTCTTGGCTGGCTTGAATGATTCTTATTCTAATGCTCGAAGTCAGATCATTATGAAGAAGAATGTTCCTGATTTGGCTAAAGTTTACAATCTTCTTGATCAAGATTATAGTCAACGCATCGTCAATCCTGTTCAGAATGCGTCTGCTTTTAATGTGACTGTATCAGAGAATATTGGTGCTCAGTTAACGCTACTTTCAACAAGCCAAGACCAGTTTGTCTCATTGTGGATACAATGGTCATACTGTTGATAAATGTTACAAAGTTCATTGCTATCCGCCATCTTTCAAACACAAACAGAAGCAGAATCAAGAGAAGTCGAATGTGTCAGTCAAACCTGTTGTTGCTCAGCTGGCTGTGAATGAATCTCCAGTCAAAGATTACAACAATGAAATGCTGCAAACATTGTCGAAGGATCAGATTCAGGGAGTAATTGCATACTTCAATTCTCAGTTGAGTTCTGATCAGACTTCTTTAGCTTCATCATCAGGTGGCACCATCACTACTCTACATGGTATGTCTTTTTCATCCTCTACACTGTGTTTTGTTGGGATCCTAAGAGCTACTGGTAGTGTTTTATCTTCTCAATCCTGGATCATTGATAGTGGCGCCACTCATCATGTCTCACATGACAAGACTTTGTTTGTGAACATGAATCGATCTTTGGATAAATCAGTAACATTGCCTACTGGATTAAGTGTTCATATTGCAGGGATAAGCCAGATTCGTCTCAATGAGTATCTTGTGCTCAACAATGTTCTGTGTATCCCTGATTTTTTTTTGAATATGCTCAGCGTTAGTTAACTAACCAAAGATTTGGGATGTCGTGTGATGTTTGATCAGACTTCTTGTATGATACATGGTCATACCAAGGGATTGATGATTGGTCAGGGTGAACAAATCTCAAACCTCTATGTCATGGATGCAGCTTCCATCTCAAGGAGTTTTCAAGTTTCTGTCAATGTTGTTGTGGATACAACTTTATGGCATCATAAATTAGGACATCCATCTGTATTTAAGATTGATTATATTACTGATATACTTGGCATCAAATAAAGAAACAAAAGCCTTTTTCATTGTGAAATTTGTCCTCTTGTTAAACAAAAGCATATTATGTATGTCTCTCATAATCATATATGTGAAAATGCTTTTGATCTCTTACACATTGACATTTGGGGTCCCTTCTCTGTTCCAACAGTAGAAGGATACAAGTATTTCCTAACTAGTTGATGATCACACACGTGTGACATGGATTTACCTCTTGCGTGCTAAGTCTGAAGTTCTCAAGGTGTTTCCAGATTTTCTGACAATGATTGAGACACAATACAGAGATACTGTGAAGGGTGTACGTTCTGACAATGCTCCAGAGTTGAAGTTTACAGAGTTGTATCAGGCCAAAAGGATCATACCGTATCACTCTTGTCCTGAAACTCCAGAGCAAAATTCTGTTGTAGAGCGTAAGAACCAACATATTCTGAATGTGGCGAGATCATTGATGTTTCAAGCTCACATTCCTTGGAGTATTGGGGAGACTGTGTTTTACCAGCAGTGTTTTTGATAAATCGATTACCTACACCATTGTTGGGCAACAAGTCTCCATTTCAGATGTTAACACATAAACAGCCTGAATATAATGGTCTGCGAGTATTTGGATGTCTAGTTTACTGTTCTACATCTTCTAAACATCGACATAAGTTTCAACCACGTTCAAGACCGTGTGTGTTCCTTGGCTATCCTGCATGATATAAAGGATACAAACTTCTGGATCTCGAGACTCACAACATTCATATTTCCAGGAATGTTGTCTTTCATGAAGATATCTTCCCCTTCATGAATGGTAATCTCGACTCTTCCTCGGCTGAATCTAAATATCGAGCTATGGGTTTTGCTGTGAGAGAGGTTGAATGGATAGTTAATCTACTCCGAGAATTACAGGTACCACAAACTAAACTTGTTGCTTTCTACTGTGATTCAACAGCAGCTATTCAGATAACCAATAATGTTGTTTTTCATGAACGCACAAAGCATTTGGAGCTTGATTGTCACAAGGTTCGTGACAGGATCACTGATGGCTTGATCAAGACACTGCATGCTAGAACTGATATTCATATTGCTGACATCTTTACTAAGCCATTATTTCCATGTCGTTTTCATGAGCTTCTTGGCAAGATGTCTCTAATTTCAATCTTCTCGCCATCTTGAAAGGGGCTATTAAAGTATTAGAAAATATTGGTTTAGGTAAATTGGTTATATCAATTTCCAGTTTATGTTTGTTAACCAAAACTTTATTGTATAAAATGAAACATCCCCTGTAACAATTGTAACGAGAAAGATAACATGAATAAAATCAATTTCTTCCATTTGCACGATGTAACACTCTCTCGTGTTGTTCATCTAACATCAGCGTTTGAAATTTTGTTCGCTAGTAGTCAAAATATATCGCTGAACTAACAACAAAATGTTTAAAGCGAGGCTGATACTATTTTTACAATAACTTTTAAAGAAGATATTACATTACAAGTTTACAACAATCTTCAACTTCTACTAACATAACTCTACAGATACAATATCCCCCAAAAGAAACACAGATTCAATAGACACAGCTTCAGTGTCGTTAAGAGAGGAAAAAAAAAAAAAACTAAAGTGTAATTAAGCAGAAAAAGAAATTAAAAGATTCAAGAATAAAACATAATTGGCCAAAGTATTTTTTTTAAAAAGTGTTGAAGCTGTGTCTGCTCTGATCCGAACCAGTTTCTTCTCTGTACTCTCAGCAATGTCCAAAATCCACAGGCCTTTGGATTTTCTCACGTTGACTCTTGTTTCTCAGTTTCCTTCACCACATTTGTTTCTTATTTTGCGAAACCCAAAAGAATTAACAACACTTCAATTATACAAACCTTTTTGTACTTTTTAGATTGAGCCATAATCAAGACCTCCCCAACTGAAGTGAGATCCTTGTCTGACGATTGGGAAAGCGTGCATAAACACGCAGACACAAACGCAGACCGTTGCAACAGCAAGCATCGAGTGGATGATCGGTGTTGGAAAGAAACGATGTGAACCCGAAACCTTCCTCTGATACTTTAGAGCCACACTTGCACATGTGTTGCAAGATCTCTTGAGCTCTGAGCTTAGTTTCTTACTCAGACCAATCTGATCGATCCCGTTCTCGATGTTCAGAGATATTTGACCGTTTCTTTTATCTGCAAGTTTACGAGCCACCAATGTGTTGTAAGTGTGGTTGTTCCTCATTGCAGCATAGCTAAATGGAGTCTGTCCGCTTGCATCGATTAGTGTATTCCAGCACGATAATCCAATCTGAAACCAGAAACAAAGTGGAAACTCGGGTTATCGAAAGAAAAATCAAAAGGCTAAAAAAATGGGTTCTAAATATAATAATTTTACCTCTTGTGGATCATTAGTCAGGACATCAATCATATCTTCAGAACCAGATGTAGAAGCAGCTAAATGCAAAGGTGTGATATCGCCAGGTCCAGCGATATTAGGCACGAAGATGAACTTTTTAGTAGTGGGATTAATGGAATAATGAATCAGCGTTTCAGCCATTTTTGTGTTTCTCCTTTTGACGGCACGATTCAGTAGCTGAATCTCAGCCAGCATATCTAAGGACTCCTTGTTCATCAGACCGTCTTTTCCCAAATTCCTCTCTACCATCATATCCAGGAGAGTTCTTATGAGAGAGCAGTAATCTCTTTCAACCGAGCATACAAGCAAAAACTTGAAGCGGGGGAGGGAAAAGTCGGATTCTCCACGAGTGTCAGATGTCCATTTCCTCTGAAATAGCCAACCAAGCTCGTTCAAGAAGCAAAGAACTTCTTCTCTTGATCTTGGACGATCTGAGTTGTGTATTTGTTCCTCTGTCACGTCTTTTGAATGAAACTCGTCTTCAAGGCGATTTAATTCTTTGCAAATTGTGGCATTGGCAATTATCAAAGGGAAACTGTCGCTTCTGAATCCATTCTCCACCTGTTTTGACACAATCAGAAGTGTTAAACCAACATCTCCCAAAAAACCAGGATTTACTAAGAAACTATAAATTAGGTTCTTTCAAAGTCCTTGCCTCAACGAAACAGCGTCCTAGAGAATCAGGGATTGCACTCTGGACTTCGAAACTATTTACGTATAACTCATCAAATTTGGTACTCCTATGTTCTGTTCCAGTTACCTCCATTGACACATAGTTACCCTTATGCGCACAACGAAAACTGCAGCACAATGACCATAAAGCTTAGAAGAAGAAAGAAACAGAAAGATAAGAAAAATGGCAAAATTCCTACAAAAATTGTTTACCATATTCCGACGTTAGTCAAGCTTCTACCCCTTATTATCAAAGTTGTTTGTGCACCGGCTACAACAGCCAAAGGCGACACCGTGATCAGCTCTGGTGAACTCAAAGTTCTCCAAGATTTGCTCAGACGAATTCTACCTGTAATATTGCATAAATGACCAAGTTATTAGACCATAGGCACCAACGGACAGAGAAGTAGCATCTTATGAGTACTCACCATGTTTGTATGACGCGAGCTGTCTGCCTGTATTGACCAAAAATCTTGTGTTGCTCCAAAATTCTGAATCTTGAACCAAAGAACTAACCCGCTGCATCAAGTTTTCCTCGAACTGAAAAAAGGAAGAAAAAGAACCCATCAGCTCCTTAGGATGCTTAGAGCAAATTCAATAATGTTAACGAATCATTCAACCATTCAGCAAATTTACTCACTTGTTCCCAAGCAGAAGCTGACATTGCCACATAGACAGATAGAATGACACAGCCGGGCCTGATATAACTCTCCATTTCTGATGGAATGCTAGAAAGCCAGCTATAAATCTGAAATTAGGAGATGACCAGTGTTAGGACTTAAAGGAGAGCAACCAATAATCTTTTTTACATTTCAAGAAGGTTAGATCACCTCGGTTCGCAATGTCCCAGGGAGCTGACTAGGATCTTTTCCAAGTAGTTTGAAAACTATCTTTCCGGTGCGGTCCTGTTTGAAAACACATGAAAGTAGCTTTAGACCTGCTTTGCTAAGACGTTGGTTTTAGTTTACAATGGGAGTATGGCTAGCTGCAAACCTGAGCATCAGAGTTTAAGCTGGGAGGAGAATAATCCGAACCAGACGAAGCATACCCAGATTGATGCCTGTAAATGTTAAAATTAGAATTTGTAGCAGCTCCTCTGTTTGATGCACCAAAGAGCTCTAGGGGCAAACAACTAGTCCTGGGACTAGGGATTTTGCAATTGTTAGATCTCATGGTTTCAGGAGATGTCTGCAACGGGAACAACTCCTGCATGACCGGAGATGATGATGGCGATCTATCCTCCGCAGGGTTACTGCTCGCAGAAGAATAATACTTTCTTGAAGATGCAACCGTTGGTTGACTCTCAGCTTCTGGTGACGAGGTGAATAGTTGTAGAGATAAGCTAGATCTAGTGTCCTGAGCGCGTGAATCTGAATCCTGAGAAGGAGACGGGTTACTGCTGCTGCTTCTCTCCCCTCCTCCAAAAGAAGGAAACTCCAAGGTTCTCTTTTCTACATTGGTTGTAGTGGCGTAGTCAGAAGAAGTTAACTTAGTCTTATCCTCGCTTTCTTTGTTACCAAACCTTCCTTGAGACAACAAAGCTATGGCCTCGGGCGCAGATGAACCTAAAGTTGTGGAGAGAACAGCAAGCAAGTCCATGGTAGATGGAGACGAAGCCCCATTCATGTCATTTTGTAGGTTCATCCCTGAAGGTTGATCCAGATTTTTCCTGGCTAAAATTCCGATATTGTTCAACTTTGAGATAAGATCCATAGGCAAAGGTAATGCATTGATCTTGTTAAGTATCTGAAGAAGTTGCTCTCTTTGAGGCACTGCTGGAGACCCATTAGGTTTGGCATCGTTCCTACCTGCAAAACGCAGACCGAGAATTTGTTAATTAAAAGCATGAATACAACTAAAAACATAATTACCAGAAAGGAGAACGAGAATGATATAGAGCCTAAGTACCTTGTGCACAAGCTAAAGCTGTTAACAAAGCCATAATATCCATATTAGCGTTACTAGAGGTATTATCACAATTCCCCGGAGCTACAGCCTGAGAAGTAATCTCCTCGGGCTGAGTTTTCCTCCTCCGCCTGTTATGGCCAGCCAATCTACGCCTACAACTTCTCTTTCCCTCATCAAACTCAGAAAGAAGATGAAACCTACAAGCCGAATGTTCCAATCTTTTAATAACAAAAAAAAAACAAGATTGATTATGAACAAAGTCAGAATCTTTCACCTGCTACACTGTTGGCAGAACCTCTGCATCTGTTTCCCAACAAGAGCTTTGGTAGCTTTGCTATGAATCTCGCACACTTTATGCCTTCTGTGATAATCCTTAGCAACTGATAGATCTTCCTTACAATTATCTACCTGACACTTGGGGTAGTTTCCACCGCCAGTTCCCGGAGATCCCGACTTAACCCTCTTGTTGGGTCTGGTCACGACCGGCGTCTCTTCCACGGCATTAAAACCAGTGCTCAGATTCAAATCAAGACCTCTTTCTTCTCCCTCGTAACTCAAACCGCCGTTGTTGTTGATACTGTTACTCCTCGCATTGACATCAAACAGAGTGCCGTTTCCGTCTACTGGTTTAGCTTCAAATCGCTGGCTGTCCCATTCCCACATCTTAGGAGTCCAGTCATTCCTCGGCTGCTGCTGCGGCTGAGATGGCACCAGCCAGTGCGGCTGGTGATAAAGATCGCGTTTTCTTCCTATCGGATGGTGAACTGAAATCGGACCAGCGACTTGAGGACCTACCTCCTCCATCTCTCTCTCTCTCTCTCACACACACACAACTCTTTTCTTCACCTTTCAGCAACTGAAAATCAACAGATTCAACACACGAAATTACTGGACAGTTCAGGGATTGAAAAAGGAAAAAAAAACTTCTCTTATACCCTTTTGAAACGATTCAATGAATTTTCATAGCCTCTTTTGGGAAAGTTTCGTTGTCCAAAAATAGAAGAGAGAGAGATAGATCAGGTGGAAAATTTTCGTTGTCTTTCGAGACTTTTAGTTGAACATCTCCCATTAAAATAGCTTTCGTATAATTTGAAAAGGGGGAACGAATCGACGTGTACCTTAGCATAACTCTGTTACACGAATCCCACCTTCAAGCTTAAACCCCTTTCTCAATCCAACAAAAAAAACTTGAGATGGAATCGAATCAAACAACCAGAGACTTGTTCAGATTTGAGCAATTGATCCAGGAACGAGAGGGAATCGAGGGTTTTTGCTGTGCAGCTTCGCTCTTTCCTTGTTTTCCCTCTCACTTTTGCTGTTTCTCTTTGTTCGTCTTCGTCTTCGTCTTCGTCTTCGTCTTCGTCTTCTTATTTTTTAGCCTTTCTTTGCTTGTTCTGTGTGTTTGTCTTCAACATCTTACCTTTTACGAAACTTTTCTTATTTTGTTCGGTGATGGCACAAACTGTAAATTCGAAAAGAAGAAGGGTGTTTTCTGTAATATGTTAGGCCTCTCATTTGAGAGAAAGATGAAGGATCCAATATATACTTTTTTAAAATATATTTTTGTTGTTGTTAATAATCCAAGATTCGTATCAATATTTTTTTTCGTCTAAATAACCTTTATTAATTAACAAAATTACAGTCATTGTAACAGCAATATTAAGAAAATCAGGACAAACATGGTACAAGGACCATTGATTGTTACAAACAATAGTTTTTTTTGCTAAAATATCTGCGCAAACATTTGCTTCTCTATATCAGAAAGTAAAAATTATTTCCTCAAACATACTTCGCCATCTTTGGATTTCTTGAATAAAGTGGTTGAGCCGTAAGTGATGTCCGTGTCCATTGATAAATCGGGTGATGTTGAGGTTGTTTCCTTCAAACTCAACTTTCTTGTATCCCAATGATTCCTATCAATTTTTTATTTGTTCTATTCACCATTGAATTCTCAATTTTCCTATCAACCATTGACGATAACATTAATCTCTATTCATCAGTAATGATGATATGTGAATGAATAAAAAAGTAGAAGAAACGTAGTACAGAAAACCAAAAAAAAAATATTAAACTCAAACGAGATAAAGCTTATAAATACCAAAATTTCTTATATAAAGAATACAACGTATTGACTCCCATATCGTCAAGTACTTTTTAAAAAGTTGAAAAAGACAAGAAATCGTATTTATTTATTTTTAGAGGAGAATTTTACTCAGGTTTACTTAATTTTCCCATTTATTTTTTTTCGTGTAGAGAACAAAGAGTTCAGAAATATGTTTCTCATTAAAGAGTAATAATTAAAAGATGTGTATTAGGATATGTCAAACAAAATATATGTGTTAGAATTATATAATAAAAAAATAGTTTAACAATGTTATTTTTTTTTCTATTTTGGTTTGACCGTACACATATTTTTTTTGTTTTTAACGCTGATCTTTAATTTATTATTAAAATTTGAAAAATACAAAAGCGGCGAAAAAAAGAATTTCCCCTAAAACAAAAACCGGCTAGAAAAACAACATTTTTCCGGAGTCAAAAGCCAGCAGAAAACAATATTTTTCCGGAGTCCAAAGCTGGCAGAAAACAATATTTTTCCGGAGTCAAAAGCCGGCAGAACACAATATTTCTCCAGAGTCAAGAAAACTACGAAGCCGAAAAGCCCCAAAAAAGAAAGGCGAAACCCAAAAGAAAAGGGACCGTTAGACGAAGCAAAAAAGACTCTAAATTCTAAACCTGAAACGTTGAACCAAAGCACTCCACACGAAATCTCTAAAGAAACAGTAGACGCCAAAAATGAACTGAAGGACAAGAACTTCGAGAAGCACCACGGCCTAGCATTCCACCATAAACCGAGGAGCATAACTACACCAAGTTCAACCAGCAACATAAGCGACAGAGAGAACGCATGACTGAAAAGGAACAAAGCAAAGGAGCTACACTAACTCAAACTCTCCACAGAATCAAAGCACTCAAGACGACCTAGGCTCAAGGAAAAAACCTTGACATTCGTCTTGGAAAACACCAAAAAGGATCAACAACTCTTACACGCGGACACTCGCAGACCAGTCTCGGTCATCTACAGACACAAAACTGGTTACCTCCTCGCAAGAGAAGAATTGAAAATCGACCCCAGTGCTTCGTCTTGAAACTATTCTCCAAAACTAATGAAAACCTCAGAAAATAGCAAGTAGATGCCTCAGCAGCGAGATACCATCCAAATGGCGAGCCCAAAATGAACCCTAGCTCCACTCTAAACACTGAAACCTCTAGAAGACTAGATAAGGTAGTAGAACCATAGACCACTTACAAAGCCCGAACATGTACCCAATACCTGTTAACCCACATAGCCACCAATGAAGACAAACCCGAGGCGAGACATCCGGGCAGGCCCTTCGCGGCGAGCCAGTATCCGACGAGAACATCGGCGGCTAAGCAGGCGAGGAGACACCTTCGACGCAAGGTAGAGACACGGAGCTCCACCCTTCAAAGACATCGAAGCCCGAACATCGACATATCCAGCAAGCCCAGAGAACTACATCAACGAAAACAGAGGCGAGGGAAGAAAGACATACACCGACGGACCGGCGCCGACGCTAAGAGAGCCGTCGGACGCCGGTCCGAGAAGCAGCCACGACGACGGCGCCGCCCTAGGGTAATCGCCCCCTTAACCCTAATCGAGTGCTTTCAATTGAATGTCTTAAAATCTTGACCGTACACATATCAAATTGATAGAAATAGATTGAATAAAACAATATTGAAGAAATAAATAATAAGGTAAATAAATAAGGTTATATGAGTGGGACGGATCGGAAATCCATGAAATTTTGGGAAATTTTGGGAAATTTTGGGATATCCGGATCCCTATCCGGGGCTTCCGGATATTCAGACTTCGAATATTAGCCTAGATATTAAGATATTCGCGGAAATCCAGAATTGTAAAAAATAAAAATTATTAATATATTAAAAAATAATAATAAAATTAAACTTNATAAAAAAATATTTAAATTATTTATATATACATATATATAGAAATCTCAATAAAATATAATTTTTTAATATATTTAAAGGATCTGGATCCGAATATCCGGACCTTATAATTTAACTATCCGGATCCAGATCCGATCCCCTTCGGATATTTGGATTTTCGGAACGGATCGAAACGGATCTCGGATCGGATCTTGAATCTCGGATAATAGTTTCACCCCACTTATATGGACCAGATAATGTGTGTCTATTATGATGTCGAAATGTAAAAAGAATAAAAACAAAGTGACAATTATATATTTATATACTACCGTCCAACTAATTCAATAACGCGGATTCCGCTAATTATGAAGTAATAACTTTAATGATTTACTAGATATTTTCTTCACTTCGTAAACTTAGTTTTCTTATCATTCAGACGAGAGTTTTCTAACTTTTAAATTCCAGCGATTAATCATGAAAAACAAAACAGAATAAAATAAAAAAACATTAATCTCATAAATCATAAAGCGCGTCCGCGTTTGGAGGAAGTCGTCGTCATCACGGAAGTTAAGGCCTAAACAGTAAACAGTCCACCCAATACCAGTCGATATAAAATTATGTAATTACCCTTCATTTTCAAATTTACGCAATTACCCTTCATTTTCAAAATTACGTAATCACACATCTCGAACGTACGGATATATATATGTCGCGTGAGCCTTTACGCGCGTGCAAGTAGCTCATTGTCCTCCTGCGCGTGAGAATATGCCCGCCTCCGGACACGAATATTCGCTAATACTGTTTTTTTTTTTAGCCATACATAATTTGGTAACCCTTACTGTATCAATTTTATTTTCCCTAATATGCTGAAAAATCTCTCTGATTTAATTTCATTTTTTACTCTGTGTGTACTTTTTGATGTGAGTAATTTAGACAAGATTGTGTGTATGTAATGAATGAGAAGGAAGTTAAAAATGTTGTTATTATATTTGCAAATGGTATTAATAATAATGTTGTTATTTGTGATTTTGATAAAAACAAAAAAATAATAAGTAAAAGTGGGAAAGAGTTTGAAGTGGAAACAGCTGTAATTGGTACGGAAAGTGGATGGCATTAGATTGGTAAAGGACACTGACACTAATTCGTAGAGGCTTCAGGCTTGTACTCACTCTTACTTCATTTCTTGTACTACATCTCTCTTTTCTCCTTTTAAAAAAAAAATTATTATTATTACTATTATTCATTTTTCAACTTTTTTTTGTTTACATTTAGTCATTTACACTAAGTTTTAAGAAAATATTATTTCTACGAAAAGCATTATCACAAGTACCATCACCCACTTTTATTTTTTTTAAACATTTACTATTCGATCTTTGTAATTATTATTATTATTATTTTTTTTGCTAAAAGTCTTTGTAATTTCATACCAATTTTTTTCCTGTAATTCACAAACAAAACAAGCTCATAAAAAAATTATGCATTTGTGTGTGAACATATACTAATTCTGATAAGTGGTTTTATTAGATAAATCCATGATATTTTGCTAAAAATGTGATTTAGTTTTTTTACACCATATTCATTCTAACATCTTAAGATTATAGAATCACGATATTTAGTCTACAACTCACGTGCACTTGAAATCACGGCACACAACTCAATTTGTATCAAGTTGAAGGCTTGAAGCATCCAAAAACAATTGTATAATCTACCAAAAAAATGCACTTTCCCATAACTGGCATGAGACTTGGGGTAAATTCAACGTTTATTTTTTATTTGATCAACCGCTATAACAAGGACGCTTCCACAAAATCGTTACTATTTTGTTCTTTTTAAATATGGAATCGAATTATTTTCACTGTATTTGATTGGAAGTATTGGAAGCGTTGATCGGAGAACATGCACGTTAATAATGGGATTGGGCTAATAATACTGAATAATTACAATGATCATAAAACCAACAAAGAATAAAGATGGAAATCTTAATCAATTTTATTTGATGGTTGATGGAATATGTCCGGTTTTTAAGTGCCAAAAGAAGCTCTTCGTGATTAATTAGTTTGGACTTTGGATAGATTAACAATGCTTTTTTCTTTTCAAAAATATGATTGATTGCTTCTGATACTGATCTATGTATTTTTTTTTAAAAATTATGTTACAATGTGGTTTTTAGTGTCTGCTTAAGTAACGTGGAGAAGTTCTGTTTTGTTCCCTAAATAGTAATATTATTATAAAAGCTTTTTTTCATATCAACTAATTGCTCTTATTTATAGTTTGAAACTGCTAAATAATTTCGTTGTGGTATAATTTAAGTGTTTGCTAACGAATGTATATAGTTTGTCGGCCGACACAATCTCTTTGGAACATATACTTTGAGGACAAACTGTTTTTGTTTACATTGAGACATGTACAACATTTATTTCTTATGTCAACACATTTATTCAATTAATTAACTGAATTATGATTGATTGCTATAGAGAGCCATGTATTCATCTATTAGTCACTCAATCTCTAAAAAATAACCTACGTAAAATGAAATCGAAGCAGATCAAATTGAAAACCATAACGTACAGAAACTAAAACCGCATTAGCAATTCAAATAAACAAAGATAATGAAACGGATTCGAATTTCACATACCGGTACAAAAGTAACAAAACCATAAATCGAACATGTGTATCGGATCGGAACTTATACCTCTACTCATATATATATCATGGTTTCATGCAATATGTTTCTAATCAGCCACACTATGCAATGTGTTTCTAATCAGCCACGAACAACACAATTTATTTTATTGTTTTCATTATAAATTCAATATAATTATATAATTTAATTTTCTTAAATTATCTATCACCAATGACGGACGAATTTAATCGCGTAAAGATAGACTGTATAATTTCAGCACGCGAAGTTAAGATCGGTTAACAACTGGACCACTAGCTAGAACAAAATTAATCTATAATCATATGTATTTTGGTAAAATTTGAACAATGAACATATTAAAATAATCGGTAAACAATCTGGATGGAAGATGCTTAATCCTAGTTAAACGATTCTTATTATTTTGAGTTACTCCGTATATTTGCATATGCAATGGAATATTTTCATGTTAAGCGAAGTTTGAGACTTTGAGTGCATAAGTATATATCACAAATGAAATTATTTAGTCACTTGCTATCCCCTCCAGTCACGTGAGAAGTCAGGTGTCTGTTAAAATATCCTCAAGAAATGTCTTAACTTTGTTGAAATAAAAAATCGTCACGAGATATTTGAATTTTTTTTTGGTCGAACAATATTTCATATATTAGCTACTCTCCATCAAAAAAGGAGGAATTGTTTAAAAAAATAACAAAGCCAACCTGGCTAAAAAATACAATGCTACAAGAGCCAAGCGAAGAACATAAAAGCACAAGATAAAAGCAATCATTATACTTAAGCAATAAACATTGTCGAGAAGTCCTCGGATCTCGGCAACCTTAAACCTAAGCAATGGAATGACGTCAATGGAAGTAAAGAACACAAATAGTGATCTAATGCCCGTGATTGATACCGCAACTAGTGCTGGATTATCAATCCTTAAACCGACTATAAAAGCAGAGGCGACATGGCGCCAATTTGCTAAGCCTTTGAAATCAACAGAGAGCATAACTTCTGAAGCGTAACCTTCCAATCCGTAAGCTGACTGTGCTATACAAGGGCTACAATACAAGAACCATGGGAACATGGAGGCTGAAAATGGTCCCAATAGAGTGGCGATACTCGAGATCTGAAATCACTTCTAAGAGGGAAATATGCAAACAACCCATAAACAGTCCATCGAGGAGGAGGAAAAGCAGACCGAAACCCACAAACGTGTGGGAAAACTGCATACAAGCAGTAAGGACTCCATAACGAAGGAATTTGGTAAGGACTCCATATCGGAGGAATTTGGTAAAAGGTACTCCAACAAAGAGAAAGGGGTTGATAACATGAGATGATTCGACAAACGCGCATCTGACATAAGGAAGGCAAGAGATGGAAGAAAGTTATCGGGTAGAGGGTAACGAAACATTTGTACGTAATTGATGATTAAATCAATATCTTGATCATAATCTACTTCGTTAGGATGCTCAAATTTTCCAAGATACACATCAGAAACAATTAGCAAAAATACTATAAGATAGAAAAACATATGCAATTTAGTTAATCAGATACTTAAATTTCAAGAAAACAGGAATATGACTTCTTCAAAAAAAAAAAAAAAAAACAGGAATATGATTATTCGTATATATAAGATTTAAATACTAAAAAACATTTGGTCGAGATATCAGTACTTTAGATGGTGACCATTATCAATATATAAAAAGAGTGAATTGAATATATATGAATGGTTGACCGTGAAATTAAATTTATAGTGGCAAATTAGATTTGATCAATATTTTAGCTCATTTCAGACCGAAATGCCCCTACATGAAAAGAGATAAGATTAGTGGTTTGCATTAAATGCTCTGTCGTAGCATTAAATGCACTGTCACCGCTAAACGAGTTAGCACAGTTGTCGATGATCACTGTTCATCACCAAAAAACATATTGTTGGCATCGTTAACATTGTCGTGTTAAACGGTTATCATTGTTAGCATCGTTAACACATAGTTAGTATCGTTAACATTGTCATGTTAAACCAGTTATCATGTTAATTTTTTTGAAATTGTCATGTTAAACCAGTTATCATATCATAAATTATTGTGTTAATCCAGTTATCATTTCACATAAATATGTGAAATATGAAAATATAAAAATTATCGTGATAATCCGGTTATCATATCATATAAACTATGTGTTATTAGTTATCTAACTTTGTTATCATAACAAAAGTATACTGATAATCTATTGAATAACTTTGTTATTGATTAACTTCAACGTAATTAATACAAAAAATCATCAAAACCCAAAAACAAGAAATTGAACGCAACCACAGTGATCACCACCGGCACCGTCGCCACCACCGTCACCGACACGATCGCTGCCACCGACACAATTACTTTCACCGACACCATCACCCACCGGTGTTATCGTCACCGCCGTCACCATCAACGCCACTGTCACCATCGACGCCGCCGTCACTGTCACGGTCTTTTCCATCGTCACCACCGTCCTCGTTGACAACTCCTCTTCTTCCCCTTTCTTCTTCGCCGTGCAACAGAGAGAAAAAAACAAATGTAATTAGTTAGAAAATATAGAGGTGGAGAAGTTTTTTTAACGTAAATAGTACTTCTCGCACAATGGTCAAAAAATGTGGCTTAATTTTATAGTTATTTAATAACAATTAAAATATGACATTTGGAAAGAGAGTGTCTATGAATATCTCACGGTGTCTCAAGACATTATCTACACACTCTCTTGCTTTTTTATTTTTTATCTTTTGTTTATTGGTGGATGTACACATGTTCTAATCCATTAATACATGTTCTAATCCATTAATTGAATAAGACACCATACTCTAAATAAAACCCTGTATATATTTTATACAAGTGTAACGATGCGATTCAATCACAAAGATATCATTACACTAATGATCACTCCTCTCACATCCACAAAAACCCTTTCGTTGGTATTGAATGTAGCAATTTTTTAATATATAGGACGTGAAATTCTTCCGAGTAGGACGCAAAACTATAGGTGTTAGTTTGTTATAAACTCTAGGCTATTGACAAAATGTTTTTTTTTTAATAAGTTTTATTAATTTAAAGACCTTACTAGTGTAGTGTAGGATACAAAAACCGGCGGAAAATATAAATTTCCCCGGAAACAAAGCTCAAAAAAGAAAAGCATAAGTCCAAACAAAGGAGTCGGTTTATGAAACACTACTAAAAACTTGGAGTAAAAGCTAATGAATCATGAACACTAAAACTGAACTACTGAACTGAATCTTACCCACGGTCTTTTCTAAAGAACCGGTTGACGCTGAAGCTGCACCAAAGACAAGAGAACCGACAAGAGTCAAAACCAAAATATGATCTAAACCGAACTCAATATGGAAGCAACACCAATAGAAGGCGAACACAGGAACAAACAGAGCCAATAACTACATCAACACATCCACTCCAAGGAAGCAAAACACTCGAAGAAAACATAGACTCAAGGTAAAGGAACCTTAAAATACCGAGAGGGTATACACCAAAGAAGATCACCAATTCTTACACGCAGACACTCGCAAACCAGCTTCTCACATCTACAGACAGAAAACCGGTCACCTCCTCGCAAGAGAAGACCTGAAGATCGAAACCACTGCTTCCTCTTGTAGCCAAACTTCAAACCCAGAAAAAGCTTGAGAGAGAGGCTAGTAGATGACTCCACAGCAAAATACCATCAGAATGACGCAACCCAAACTCGAAACAAAGCAAACTCGGGCAGACGAACCAACGCAGAAGATCCATAATCCACTAGCTAAACCTAACCGGAAATTGAACCAACTAAAACCACCTCAATCTTTCTCAGTCGGAAGCGATAGTCACCTTCTCCCGGAGACGACACCGGCGACCACCACATCAAAGGACCTGCAGAAACTTAGAGATAGCGAAGAGGCGCAGATCTGGAGAAAAGGAAGAGAAGGAAACGGACAAATACCGAGAGAATAATAATACTATTTTCACATAGTAATTAAAAAAAGGGTATTACATTACAAGTTTACAACAACATTCAACTATTAGGTTACTAACACAACTCTACAGATACCATATCCCCCTAGAGAAAACAGATTCAGTAAATAGACACAGCTTGTGTTGTTAAGAGAAAAAAAAAAAAACACACTAAAAGTGTAGTTAAGCAGAAGAAGACAATTGACAGATTCAAGAATAAAATTATAATTAGCCAAAAATATAAAAACTCAGATGTTGAAGCTGTGTCTGCTCTGATCCGAACCAGTTTCTTCTCTGTACTCTCAGCAATGTCCAAAATCCACAGGCCTTTGGATTTTCTCACGTTGCCTCTTGTTTCTCAGTTTCCTTCACCACATTTGTTTCTTATTTTGCGAAACCCAAAAGAATTAACAACACTTCAATTATACAAACCTTTTTGTTCTTTTTAGATTGAGCCATAATCAAGACCTCCCCAACTGAAGTGAGATCCTTGTCTGACGATTGGGAAAGCGTGCATAAACACGCAGACGCAAACGCAGACCGTTGCAACAGCAAGCATCGAGTGGATGATCGGTGTTGGAAACAAACGATGTGAACCGGAAACCTTCCTCTGATACTTTAGAGCCACACTTGCACATGTGTTGCAAGATCTCTTGAGCTCTGAGCTTAGTCTCTTACTCAGACCAATCTGATCGATCCCGTTCTCGATGTTCAGAGATATTTGACCGTTTCTTTTATCTGCAAGTTTACGAGCCACCAATGTGTTGTAAGTGTGGTTGTTCCTCATTGCAGCATAGCTAAATGGAGTCTGTCCGCTTGCATCGATTAGTGTATTCCAGCACGATAATCCAATCTGAAACCAGAAACAAAGTGGAAACTCGGGTTATCGAAAGAAAAATCAAAAGGCTAAAAAAATGGGTTCTAAATATAATAATTTTACCTCTTGTGGATCATTAGTCAGGACATCAATCATATCTTCAGAACCAGATGTAGAAGCAGCTAAATGCAAAGGTGTGATATCGCCAGGTCCAGCGATATTAGGCACGAAGATGAACTTTTTAGTAGTGGGATTAATGGAATAATGAATCAGCGTTTCAGCCATTTTTGTGTTTCTCCTTTTGACGGCACGATTCAGTAGCTGAATCTCAGCCAGCATATCTAAGGACTCCTTGTTCATCAGACCGTCTTTTCCCAAATTCCTCTCTACCATCATATCCAGGAGAGTTCTTATGAGAGAGCAGTAATCTCTTTCAACCGAGCATACAAGCAAAAACTTGAAGCGGGGGAGGGAAAAGTCGGATTCTCCACGAGTGTCAGATGTCCATTTCCTCTGAAATAGCCAACCAAGCTCGTTCAAGAAGCAAAGAACTTCTTCTCTTGATCTTGGACGATCTGAGTTGTGTATTTGTTCCTCTGTCACGTCTTTTGAATGAAACTCGTCTTCAAGGCGATTTAATTCTTTGCAAATTGTGGCATTGGCAATTATCAAAGGGAAACTGTCGCTTCTGAATCCATTCTCCACCTGTTTTGACACAATCAGAAGTGTTAAACCAACATCTCCCAAAAAACCAGGATTTACTAAGAAACTATAAATTAGGTTCTTTCAAAGTCCTTGCCTCAACGAAACAGCGTCCTAGAGAATCAGGGATTGCACTCTGGACTTCGAAACTATTTACGTATAACTCATCAAATTTGGTACTCCTATGTTCTGTTCCAGTTACCTCCATTGACACATAGTTACCCTTATGCGCACAACGAAAACTGCAGCACAATGACCATAAAGCTTAGAAGAAGAAAGAAACAGAAAGATAAGAAAAATGGCAAAATTCCTACAAAAATTGTTTACCATATTCCGACGTTAGTCAAGCTTCTACCCCTTATTATCAAAGTTGTTTGTGCACCGGCTACAACAGCCAAAGGCGACACCGTGATCAGCTCTGGTGAACTCAAAGTTCTCCAAGATTTGCTCAGACGAATTCTACCTGTAATATTGCATAAATGACCAAGTTATTAGACCATAGGCACCAACGGACAGAGAAGTAGCATCTTATGAGTACTCACCATGTTTGTATGACGCGAGCTGTCTGCCTGTATTGACCAAAAATCTTGTGTTGCTCCAAAATTCTGAATCTTGAACCAAAGAACTAACCCGCTGCATCAAGTTTTCCTCGAACTGAAAAAAGGAAGAAAAAGAACCCATCAGCTCCTTAGGATGCTTAGAGCAAATTCAATAATGTTAACGAATCATTCAACCATTCAGCAAATTTACTCACTTGTTCCCAAGCAGAAGCTGACATTGCCACATAGACAGATAGAATGACACAGCCGGGCCTGATATAACTCTCCATTTCTGATGGAATGCTAGAAAGCCAGCTATAAATCTGAAATTAGGAGATGACCAGTGTTAGGACTTAAAGGAGAGCAACCAATAATCTTTTTTACATTTCAAGAAGGTTAGATCACCTCGGTTCGCAATGTCCCAGGGAGCTGACTAGGATCTTTTCCAAGTAGTTTGAAAACTATCTTTCCGGTGCGGTCCTGTTTGAAAACACATGAAAGTAGCTTTAGACCTGCTTTGCTAAGACGTTGGTTTTAGTTTACAATGGGAGTATGGCTAGCTGCAAACCTGAGCATCAGAGTTTAAGCTGGGAGGAGAATAATCCGAACCAGACGAAGCATACCCAGATTGATGCCTGTAAATGTTAAAATTAGAATTTGTAGCAGCTCCTCTGTTTGATGCACCAAAGAGCTCTAGGGGCAAACAACTAGTCCTGGGACTAGGGATTTTGCAATTGTTAGATCTCATGGTTTCAGGAGATGTCTGCAACGGGAACAACTCCTGCATGACCGGAGATGATGATGGCGATCTATCCTCCGCAGGGTTACTGCTCGCAGAAGAATAATACTTTCTTGAAGATGCAACCGTTGGTTGACTCTCAGCTTCTGGTGACGAGGTGAATAGTTGTAGAGATAAGCTAGATCTAGTGTCCTGAGCGCGTGAATCTGAATCCTGAGAAGGAGACGGGTTACTGCTGCTGCTTCTCTCCCCTCCTCCAAAAGAAGGAAACTCCAAGGTTCTCTTTTCTACATTGGTTGTAGTGGCGTAGTCAGAAGAAGTTAACTTAGTCTTATCCTCGCTTTCTTTGTTACCAAACCTTCCTTGAGACAACAAAGCTATGGCCTCGGGCGCAGATGAACCTAAAGTTGTGGAGAGAACAGCAAGCAAGTCCATGGTAGATGGAGACGAAGCCCCATTCATGTCATTTTGTAAGTTCATCCCTGAAGGTTGATCCAGATTTTTCCTGGCTAAAATTCCGATATTGTTCAACTTTGAGACAATATCCATAGGCAAAGGTAATGAATTGATCTTGTTAAGTATCTGAAGAACATCTGGAGACCCATTAGGTTTGGCATCGTTCCTACCTGCAAAACGCAGACCGAGAATTTGTTAATTAAAAGCATGAATACAACTAAAAACATAATTACCAGAGAGGAGAACGAGAATGATATAGAGCCTAAGTACCTTGTGCACAAGCAAAAGCTGTTAACAAAGCCATAATATCCATATTAGCGTTACTAGAGGTATTATCACAATTCCCCGGAGCTACAACCTGAGAAGTAATCTCCTCGGGCTGAGTTTTCCTCCTCCGCCTGTTATGGCCAGCCAATCTACGCCTACAACTTCTCTTTCCCTCATCAAACTCAGAAAGAAGATGAAATCTACAAGCCAAAAGTTCCAATCTTTTAATAACAAAAAAAAAACATGATTGATTGTGAACAAAGTCAGAATCTTTCACCTGCTACACTGTTGGCAGAACCTCTGCATCTGTTTCCCAACAAGAGCTTTGGTAGCTTTGCTATGAACCTCGCACACTTTATGCCTTCTGTGATAATCCTTAGCAAGTGATAGATCTTCCTTACAATTATCTACCTGACACTTGGGGTAGTTTCCGCCGCCAGTTCCCGGAGATCCCGACTTAACCCTCTTGTTGGGTCTGGTCACGACCGGCGTCTCTTCCACGGCATTAAAACCAGTGCTCAGATTCAAATCAAGACCTCTTTCTTCTCCCTCGTAACTTAAACCGCCGTTGTTGTTGTTACTAGCATTGACGTCAAACTGCGTGCCGTTTCCGTCTACTGGTTTAGCTTCAAATCGCTGGCTGTCCCATTCCCACATCATAGGATTCCAGTCATTCCTCGGCTGCGGCTGAGATGGCACCAGCCAGTGCGGCTGGTGATAAAGATCGCGTTTTCTTCCTATCGGATGGTGAATTGAAATCGGACCAGCGACTTGAGGACCTACCTCCTCCATTTCGCTCTCTCTCTTGACTCTTTTCTTCACCTTTCAGCAACTGAAAATCAACAGACTCAACACACGGAATTACTCGGAAGAAATTTTTTTAAAAAAACTTCTCTTTTACCCTTTTGAATCAATTTCATAGCCTCTTTTGGGATACTAAAATAGAAGAGAGAGAGATCAGATGGAAGATTCAGTCGCTGAAACTTACACTTGAACATTTCCCACTAGAATAGCTTCCGTACCCAAAAAAAAAAAAAATTGGGAGACGAATCGGAACCGTCGTACCTTAGCATAACTCGCTAGGTCGAACTACTACATGAATTCCGATAAAGAATCCCAGCTTCAAGCATAAACCCCTTTCTCAATCCAACAAAAGCTCGAGACAATTTCGAATCGAACAATCAGAGACTTGTTCAGATTTGAGCAACTCCAAAATCCGAATCTTGACTTCCAAAAATCAATCCAGGAACGAGAGGGAATCAAGGGTTTATCTCTGCCATGTTTTCCCTCTCAATTGTGTTGTTTCTCTTTGTTCGTCTTCGTCTTCGCCTTTCTTTCCTTGTTCTGTGTTTGTCTTCAACATCTTGCCCTTTACGAAACTTTTCTAATTTTGTTCGGTGGTGGCATAATCTGTAAATTCGGAAAGAAGAAGGGTGTTTTCTGTAATATGTCAGGATCCAAGATATGAAAAGAGTATGAAAATAATGCAAATTCGTATTATTCACTCTATTCTCTACATTTGATTTGTAGTATGAATTTTCAATTTTCCTATCAAAACAATGAGTATTAACATTAATCTCTTATCCATTCATCAATAACGACATCTGTAAATTTGTTTGAAATTGTGTATCCCTCGAGTATATATATATATATATATATTTTTTTTTTATCATACTCTCAAATATTGGGCCGTAGGCCATATGTATATACTAGATGTTGTAATTAAGTTTGGAAGCACAAGTTGTATATAGACTCTACCTCACCAACGTTAATATTAAAAAAGCTTTTCACCTCTTTAGCTTCTTGAGATGATATCAGAGAGATAAAACCTAAACTACTACAAGGTTTTGTTGTTTCTCGATCTAGGGATCTCAAATTTCCGCTGCGAGATCTCGTCTTTCCTTTCAATTCTCTTGATTTTTGACATAATTTTCGTTTTTTTCTCTAAGACGAAATTTTCTTTCAATGGGTGATAACAACACTATTGTTCCCGCGGCTGTTCAAAACCGTAGTGAAACTCGTCGTACGATCTCACCCTACGATCTGACTTTTGGAGATAATCTCGGTACTCTGATTTCCAAGCCGTTGCTGCGTGGTCCCAACTACGATGAATGGGCCACAAACCTTTGTTTGGCGCTTAAGGCAAGGAAGAAGTTTGGATTCGCTGATGGTGCTAAACCGCAACCAACGGAAGATTCGCCTGACTTCGAAGATTGGATTGCTAACAACGCTCTCGTGGTCTCCTGGATAAAACTCACAATCGATGAGAATCTTACTGATTCAATGTCTCATATCGACGACTCTCATGAGCTTTGGACACACATCCAAAAACGTTTTGGCGTGAAGAACGGGCAACATGTTCAAAGGCTCAAGGCAGATTTGGCAAACTGTCGACAGAAGGGTCTCGCTATTGACGCATATTTCATAAATCTTACCAAATTATGGAGAAGTCTTGCTGACTACCAACGAGCTAAGACAATGGAAGAAGTTCGAAAGGAGAGTGAGGAAGATAAACTACAACTATTCCTCATGGGCCATGATGAAACAGTTTATGGATCAGTTAAGTCATCGCTTCTCTCGTGAGATCCATTGCCTACTCTCGAAAAAGCGTATAATGTGTTGACTCAGGATGAAGAATCAAAATCCCTTGGACGCTTGAATGTTGAACGTACTGACGGTGTGAGTTTTGCGGTTCAAACCACTAATCGTCCGCGAAATTTGCCCGATAACAGAGGTGCTGTTTGCACTGGTTGTGGACGCAAATGTCACCTCGCTGAAAATTATTTTCGCCTGATCGGATATCCACCGTGGTGGCCTGATAAACCACGAGGAGTTGGGCGCGGCAACCCGACTCAAGGAGGTGTTGGGCGTGGTTCAATTTTTGCTCCTTCTCCTCAGATGAAGTCGCAATCTTCTGCTTTGGTTCAAGCGAATCACGTTTTCACACCTATTGGAGGGTTTGCAACTGGATATCGTAATCATGTTTCTGCCTCTTCCTCCTATTCTCAACCATTAACCGCTGCTGATCGGATGGGAATAAGTGGTTTAAGTGATACACAATGGAAAACGCTGGTTCATCTGCTTGAGGAACGCAAACCAAATCCACCTGCGCGTCTCTCTGGTAAGCAATTTTTTGAGTCCTGAATTATTGATACGAGAGCATCTAACCACATGACATGCTCTCTTGATTTCTTAAGTGACGTTCATGACATGGCACCAGTTCTCATTAAACTTCTCGACGGTCGTTTTACTACTGCTACTAGACATGGTCGTGTTCATTTGGGTTCTTCTTTGAGCCTTTCAGAAGTTTATTTTGTTGATGGGCTGAGATGTCATCTTGTTTTGGTTTCACAGTTGACCCGAGACAGAGGATGTGAATTTCAGATTACTGACAGGCTTTGTATTATTCAGGACCGCATCACAATGATGCTGATTGGAGCGAGTGAACAACAAAATAGGCTCTATTTTTTTAGAGGAATGGACGTTGCAGCTGCTGTTCACGGATCTGATGGATTGTCTCTAGATGTATGGCACCGTCGCTTGGGACATCCTTCCTCTAAGGCATTAGATATGTTGAAGTTTTCAGATTTAAGTAGTATGGTTTTTGATTCCAAGACATGCGATATTTGTATTCGTGCTAAGCAGACACGAGATTCTTTTCCTCTAAGTATTAATAAGACAAGCTTTGCTTTTGAATTGATTCACTGCGACCTCTGGGGTCCCTATCGAACAACAACGTTGTGTGGTTCTCGATATTTTCTCACAATACTTGACAATTATTCTTGAGTTGTGTGGATTTTTCTCTAGCTAAACAAGACTGATGCACCTACACATCTTAAAAACTTCTTAGTTATGGTCGAACACCAATTCTCTAGCAAAGTACGAATGATCTGAAGTGATAATGGAACCGAGTTCACTTGTTTGACAAATTTCTTTTCTCAACAAGGGATTGTTCACGAAACATCTTGTGTTGGTACACCGCAGAAAAATGGTAGAGTTGAGCGCAAACATCGTCACATCCTCAACGTCGCTCGAGCTCTTCGTTTTCAAGCCAGTCTTCCGATATAATTATGGGGTTTATGCGCTCTTGTTGCTGGATACTTGATAAATCGAACACCAACTACTATACTCAATGGAAAAACACCTTTTGAGCTCATCTACCGTAGACCACCTCCTATGAATCACCTTCGTGTGTTCGGATGTCTCTGCTACATGCACAATCAAAAGCACAGAGGTGACAAATTCGCAACTCGTGGTAACCGTTATGTCCTCCTTGGTTATCCGTTCAACAAAAAAGGTTGGCGAGTCTACAATCTTGATACGGGTATCGTCACGGTTTCACGGGATGTCATCTTCATTGAATCCCAATTTCCATTCGCAAAATCGGCTTCGTCATCCACCACAATAGATCCAATGGGTCCGACTTTGAGTTTGTCGAATCTTTCAGATGATTTGGTGAAGATAATATGCAAGAATCCCACGAAATTGTTTCGATCGATCGATCAGCAAGAGGATCGATCGATCCTTTATTCTTGGCGCCACCATAAGCAATTTCGATCGATTGATCGCCCCAACGATTGATCGATCCTTTACCCTCGACGGCACCATAAGCATTTTTGATCGATCCTGCTCCACAAGGATCGATCGATAGAATTCTTGACGAAACCCAGAATGAAATTTGATCGATCGATCGCAACATGGATCGATCGATCACATCTAATGTAGCTCTGTTGTCGCCGATGTCCATCTCAGCTCCGACCTCGACACCTCCTGACACTGAGATTCTGTCGTCAATGATAATGAAGTTGAATTGGCTGTTGAACCTGAGCTTCTTGGCCGTGGTTATCGTCCGAAATCACGACCTACAAAGCTCGACGACTTTGTTTCCACCTTAATGACTGTGCCATTTCCGTCAGTCACACTGTATCCCATGGATAACTACATCACGAGTTCGAGGTTTTCAGACAACTATTAGACTTATCTCTTAGCCATCACTAATGGAGTTAAACCTAAAAACTACAAAGAGGCTATGCTCGACGAAAATTGGCGTTTCGCTGTTAAAGATGAAATCATTGCTAATGAGGATCAAGGTACTTGGACGGTTGAAGATCTTCCACCCGGAAAGACAGCGATTGGCTATAAATGGGTATTTCGCCTGAAGTTCAATGCATATGGTACTCTCTCTAAACATAAGGCTCGTCTCGTTGTTCTTGGCAACAACCAAACAGAATGTGTTGACTTCACGGAAACGTTCGCTACTGTTGCCAAGATGGTCATTGTCCGAGTAGCTTCTCGCGACTGGGAAGTACATCAAATGGATGTACACAATGCCTTTCTCCATGTTGATCTCGATGAGGAAGTATACATGTAAATGCCTTCGGGATTTCGCAAACCTGACAAAAACAAGGTTTGTTGCTTACACAAATCTCTTTATGGGTTGAAACAAGCACCTAGGTGTTGGTTCGCGAAGCTTGGAACAGCACTTACCGACTATGGTTTTCAACAGAATAGCTATGACCACTCGCTATTCACGTTCGGTAAGGATCATACAATTCTGAATGTTCTAGTCTATGTTGATGACTTTATTATTACGGGAAGTTCGGTGCAGATCATTCAAGAGTTCAAGCTCTATTTGAGTACTTGTTTTCGTATGAAAGACCTTGGAGTGTTACGGTATTTTTTGGGGATTGAAGTTGCTCAATCCTTCCGGGATTTATCTTTGCCAACGAAAATACGCTTTAAACATCATCTCCAAAACAGGTTTACTTGGTGCGCGACCTGTTTCTTTTCCCCTCGAACAGAATCACAAATTGGCTCTCGCAGATGGTGAGACTATTTATGATCCGACGAGTTATCGTCGCTTGGTCGGGAAACTTATTTACCTTGGAATTACACGACCTGAGTTGTCCTATGCGATACATGTGATGTCTCAGTTCATGAGCGATCTGAAACCCGCTCATTGGGAAGCTGCTCTCCGCGTCGTTTGCTACTTGAAAAGCAGTATGGGTTAAGGTATCTTACTTCGTGCCAATACCGAGTTAACTATGACTGCTTGGTGTGATTCCGATTGGGCCGCTTTTCCTTTGACACGACGTTCACTTACTAAATGGTTCATTCAACTCGGCGGTTCTCCTTTTTCTTGGAAAACACAGAAACAAGATGTTGTCTCACGTTCTTCGGCTGAAGCCGAGTATAGGGCAATGGCTGATTGGCTGATACGGTCCAGAAAATTATTTGGTTGCGCGAACTACTTCATGCGTTTAGCGTTGACTGTTCTGCTCCTATCATTGTCCACTCCAATAGTCAATCTGCGATTAGCCTCGCCAAGAATCTAGTCTTTCATGCTCGAACTAAACATGTGGGATTAGATTGCCACTTTATACGGGATGAGATCATTCGAGGTACAATCGCAACCACACATGTCTCCACCACGTCTCAACTCGCTCACATTATGACGAAGGCTTTGGGGGCGTAAGGAGTTCACGGCTTTTCTTCTCAAGTTGGGTGTGGTATTGGGCCGTAGGCCCATACATATATACTAGATGTTGTAATTAGGTTTGAAAGCACAAGTTGTATATAAGGCTCTGCCTCACCAACGTTAATACTAAAAAAGCTTTTCACCTCTTTAGCTTCTTGACATCAAGTGTATCTCTCTTTGCTCTTCTTTTCCATATGTTAGTAGATCGTGTAACACCACACAGTAAGGGGAATGCAATAAAGGTGTGAAACCAAATGTAGAGAATATAAAGAGATTTCATGGTAAAAGTGTGAAACCAAAACTTGTTCGGAAGGATTTTTTCGTTTATTTGACAAACTTTTCCTCTTTACTCCGATTATGGCCATGTTCGTTTGTTCATCAAGCAACTGCGTATAGATGCAGATATGAGATGCAATTCGTTTTTGTCAAAATAAGAAGTGCATATGGATGTAAAAACTGGATGCAAAATAATTAGATATTTTTGATGCAATTGAAACTAGAGTTTGGATGCACAAAAATGCATACAAAATTATAAAAGTCTAAAATACCCTCATTTACAATCATAACTTAAATTATTTATCTCACCAAAAAAATAAACTTAATTTATTTTTATTTTGTTATTTTCAAAAAAAAGTTACGTCACAAAAACTACAAAATAGTGGTTTCCCGCGAAACCCGCAAAATAACGGTTTCCCGCCAAAACCGTGAAATTGCGGTTTCACGTAAAAGTCACAACTTAGCAATTTTCCGCCAAAATCGCAAAATAGCGGTTTCCCACCAAAATAGTGAAATACGGTTTCCCGCCAAAACTGCAAAATAGTGGTTTCCAGCTAAAACCACAAAATAGCGGTTTCTTGCCAAAACCACAAAATAGCGGTTTCCTGCCAAAACCACGAAAAAACGGTTTCCGCCAAAACTATGAAATAGCGGTTTCTCGACAAAACCGCAAAATAGCGGTTTCTCGACAAAACCGCAAAATAGCGGTTTCCCGACAAAACCGCAAAATTGATGTTTTCCGCCAAAACCACAAAATAGCGGTTTCCCACCAAAACCGAGAAATAGCCATTTCTCGCCAAAATCGTAAAAATAGCGGTTTCCTGCCAAAACCGAGAAATAGCAGTTTCCCGCCAAAACAGACGCCGAAACTGCGAAATAGTGGTTTCCTGCAAAAACCGAGAAATAGCGGTTTCCCGCCAAAACCGAGAAATAGTGGTTTCCCGCAAAAATCGCGAAATAGCAGTTTCTCGCCAAAACCGAGAAGTAGCAGTTTCTCAACAAAACCGAGAAATAGCAGTTTCCAGCCAAAACCGCGAAATAGTGGTTTCTCACCAAAAACGTGAAATAGTGGTATCCTGCCAAAATCGAGAAGTAGCAGTTTCCCGTCAAAACCGAGAAATAGCGATTTCTCGCCAAAACCGCGAAATAGCGGTTTCCCGCCAAAACCGCGAAATAGCGGTTTCCCGCCAAAATCGCGAAATAGCGTTTTCCCGCCAAAATCGCGAAATAGCGGTTTCCCGCCAAAACCGCGAAATAACGGTTTCCTGCCAAAACCGAGAAATAGTAGTTTTCCGCCAAAATCGTAAAATAGCAGTTTTTCGCCAAAACCGCGAAATAGTAGTTTCCCGCCAAAACTGTGAAATAACGATTTCCCGCTAAAACCAAAAATAGTGGTTTCCCATCAAAACCACAGAATAACACTTTCTTGCTAAACCGCAATATAGCGGTTTCCCGCCAAAACCTCGAAAATAGTGGTTATTCCACCAAAATCTCAAAATTGTTATTTCTCGCAAAAACCGCAAAATAATGTTTTCTATAAAAATTGCAAAATAGCAATTTTCCGTATAAATCCGAAAATAATGTTGTCCATGAAAACATCAAAAAACGGTTTTGCCGTCAAAACTGTAAAATATTGGTTTCCTGTCAATATCGCAAAATAACTATTATAAAAATTTATAATCTAAAAAACATTTCTTAATTTAGCTATTTCAGTAAAATCCAATTTTATAAATTATTTAAATATTAATTTAATAATTATTTAGTTGTAAATATAATTTAGATTATAAAAAATTGTTATTAACAGAAAACATAAAACTCGATTAGGGTCACAAGTTCCTATAGAATGTTTCGCAATTAAACATTAGAAGCGTTCCAATCCTAACAAGGGAAAAACAAAAAAAAACCAGAATCAAAGATGATCCTTTAGATTGAAGGAGAGGGTAACTCGGGAAGAAACAAAAATTTTGGACTAAGCAAAAGAAAAACTTACGACGCAAAGGAGACGAGGAAGATCAAAAAGCTTGCTTTACTTGACGATAGAGAGCGAGAGAGAGAGAACGCAAAGCGTTTTATAATACAAAATTTGGAGGCCGATGTTGTTATATATCAGTAATATTATAACAAACACACAACAAGAATAAAATCTTTATCGCTTAAAGAACATTAGTATCGTTGTTCAAAAAAAAAAATTAAAAAAAAAAAAAAAAAGAACATTAGTATCAAACATATTCACGCACAGTCTTTTTGACATATGTACATGTCAATTTTCATCTGTAAAGCGTAGCAAGCAGATTGTTACGTAATGGATCGGATACATGCTCAACAAGATTTTGTACAGGACCTTTGCCTGTGAAAGCAGCCTGTGCATAGAACCCAAGCCACGCGACCATCGCTAATCGCCCGTTTTTAATCTCTTTAACCTTAAGATCTTCAAAAGCTACCGGGTCCTTGGAGAGGTTCAAAGGATCAAAAAGTGTCCCTCCTGGATAGTTTATGTCTCCTGGCAAGTATATTCCCAGTGGCTCTAAGGCCTCTATGCCACAGTATCTTGCGTATTCCGGCCCTACCTATTTACAAAAAAAAAAAGGGTTTCTATTAATAGAAATATATGAGATGGATGAAGCAAGTGTGTGTATTTGATGTCTTACAAGTATTATTACCATCAAGAGTGCTTGGCAAATGGCAATTACAATGACACCTTGGCTTCCAGCTACGTGAAGCCCTGGAATGCCGAGGTAGTCCAACGTCTCTCCCTGGTGAAAAAAGAAAGGCTTACACGATCAAGCTACTGACCAAATTAAGGATGTCATTGACTTACTAGTAATTTGATAGCATATGGTAAGAGATGTTTGAAAAAAAGAGAAGAGAGTGATGAACATAAACCTGAAGCTTTGAATAACCGACTCGCCACCATACAGGTTCAGCAAAATGAAAAGCTCCAGTGAGATCAAATACTTCTGGGACTAGAGCACCCAGCGCTGCAAGCATGGCCCAACGAGCATGAAGTATTTCAAAGCTGCAAAACAAGCGGTAGGACTAAACGAGGGAGAAAAAAACCATGGTAATCCGTGTGGAGGAATCCGTATCAAGTTGAGGATGTTTCTCACATGAATTGGTCGAAAGAAGAAACAAGTAAGCATGAGGACAATTACACCTAGCTGGAGGAATCAGGATAGTAGCAGGACACTAGCTACAGAAGAAAAGGTAGAAAATTGAAAAGAGAAGACTCACTTGAAGTACTTATCAAAGGTCAAACGATCCTTGCCTAGTCCTGCAATGTCGAATCCATAATCCCCAGGAAGTTCTCCTGTAAGGTATGGAGGATAATCATATGGGACTGGACCAAACCAACGGGGACGTTCTTCTCCATACCACTTGCTGCACACTTACAAAAACAAACCAAGGAACTGTGTGACCCATGAATTCACTATGTCCAAGACTTGATTCAGTTTAGATACAAAAATGCTATACAACTAAAGTGGCTAATGCGTATTTCCCACATTTTTTTACTTCACTTATCTAACCATACTACAAGGAATTTGAAAGTATCTAGAAAATTCAATTTTTTAGTCGATAAAACCATTTGATACATATGTCAGAATAACCTTAACCTTAATTACCTGTCGCTTCTAGCCTTTTGAGCTTTAGCCTTGAATCTGGAAGCATTCTCCACGGCCTCTTTCTTCTTCTCTTCCAATCTCCGCCGCAGAGATTCTCCCAACGAGCTATTTGCTATCGCTTTAACCGCCGTGAACGGAATCGCCGAGAAAATCAGAACACCGGCGAGCTAAAAAACGGCAGCCAAAGTTAAAAAAAGAAAGGAGAATGTATAAAGAAACTGATTTCGAATGGAACATTCACTCAATTCAAACAAACCTCTTGCCACGAAGCTCTGCAAATCGAACGAGACTTTGTCACGGCGATTCTACTGCGAGGCTCGGGCACGAGCCTCTTCGGAAGAGAATGGAAAGACGAACACTTTGAGAAAAGTGACAGCTTCTCCTGAAACAGAGCCATTCTTTTGGTTGGAATTTTGATTTGGTTGTTTAATTTTCACTAAATCAGAAAAACCGTTGGGAGAGAAGATTCATGAAGAAGAAATTAGCGGTCACAAATTTCCACAATAAAATAAATGGGAAAATTGCTTAAAAAATCCCAAAATTTTTCGTATGAACCATTTTAAACCTCAACTTTCACATAAACCATTTAAAACCTGAATTTTTGTTGAATATACTTTTTAATCCCAAACTTATCGTTGACTGAGCAAAAAAAAACGTCGTTAATTATTTTAACAGAACGTTAATTCCTCGTTAAGCTGGTGTTAGTTTCCTCCGTTAGAGCCCTAAACGACGTCGTTTTGTTAAATCGGGAAAATTGCTTAAAAAATCCCAAACTTTTCCGTATGAGCCATTTTAAACCTCAATTTTCACGTAGACCATTTAAAACCTGAATTTTTGTTGAATATACTTTTTAATCCCGAACTTATCGTTGACTGAGCCAAAAAACTAGATACCGGTTTTCCCGATTTAACAAAACGATGTCGTTTAGGGCTCTAACGAAGGAAACTAACACCAGCTTAACGGGGAATTAACGTTCTGTTAAAATAATTAACGACGTTTTTTTTTGGCTCAGTCAACGATAAGTTCGGGATTAAAAAGTATATTCAACAAAAATTCAGGTTTTAAATGGTCTACGTGAAAGTTGAGGTTTAAAATGGCTCATACGGAAAAGTTTGGGATTTTTTAAGCAATTTTCCCGATTTAACAAAACGACGTCGTTTAGGGCTCTAACGGAGGAAACTAACACCAGCTTAACGGGGAATTAACGTTCTGTTAAAATAATTAACGACGTTTTTTTTTGCTCAGTCAACGATAAGTTCGGAATTAAAAAGTATATTCAACAAAAATTCAGATTTTAAATAGTCTACGTGAAAGTTGAGGTTTAAAATGGCTCATACGAAAAAGTTTGAGATTTTTTAAGCAATTTTCCCTAAAATAAATGCTTCATTTAATTATAGGGAGTTTGAACAAGTTTTTTATGTAACGGTTCTGTCGACGTGTCTTGATATTAGCCTGTTCTTTAACACTCGGCCTCGGCGGGTTATTCTAGGCCCAGCTAACTAACTGGGCCAGTTTCGTTTAATTATTATTAACCATCGAAACGAAGTCTTTTAACTCCGAGGAGCGACGATTGGTTTTTTTTTTTGGGCCAGAAGGAGCGACGATTGTTTGTTTCTCGAATCTCATGATCTGTTTGACTGAACAATGTTTCAAACTTTCAATGGATGACTGATTTAGCTACAGAACACAGATGATAGTTTATTATTGATAAACCTTCTAATCCCTAAAATCGAGAACGTACAATCCTCTCGAGATTCATTCTCAATCTTCGTAGATTCGACACTCGTCGGTGTCAGGATTCTCCTGGCAGAAACTCTCGAGCGGATCCTGGTTAAGGAGCTTGAGCTTGATCCTCAGATCTGCTTTCGCCTGGCTCACCTCTTCCACTTCGTCCCACGCCACTCTACACTCCTCCGATCTCTCGTCCGCCTCGCAAACCTCCGTTGCTTCCTTCACTTTCTTCTCTATCATCTCCGATAGCTTCTCCTCCCTCATCTTCGTCCCCTTGTACTTGGCCGTCGCCACTGTAAGCCTGAATCGCCTCAACACTGTTTGTCTTAGGCGGAGATCCTCCAATCCAGTTGAGATCGACGGTCGCTGATGGTGCGACGCTCCCGGCGGTGACGGAAGCAGGACTCTCCCGTGGCTCGCCGTCGCCGAAATCATCGATGTGAATTTTGTTCCTCGTTTTCTTTCTCAAAGTTTTCGTTTTACGAAATAATTTATTTGGGCCGGTTGACTATGGGTTATTAAACTACAAAGAGGCCCTAGAACCTTCGTTGTTCTATTTGCCATAATTTATTATTAAACAGTTGGGCTTTTTTTTCTTTCTTTTTTTCCGGTAAGGTAGTTGAGATAAGCACAAGATGAAGCTGACCCCATTACCTACCCCTTTTGTTTTAGGTGCTCACCAAATTTGATGTCGTGTTAACATACATATCACGATGTTGTTATGTTATTATTATATACTCCCATCGTATATCATAGCTATTGTTTTTTGAGGTTTATCAAAACTAGCCCGAAATGAGCATAACAATAACCTTGTGTAAAATGGTATACATGTATCTATTAGTAATTACCTATAACAATAATTTGAGTACCCAGTCCCATGGATCATTACAAATGAAATGAGCTCTTATCAGATCTAAATATAATATAGCAAATAATGGAGTCCAATTTTGGAAACCATGTACATAATAACTACTTCTATATGGGCTATATTCATGATTCATATGGGTATATTATATTTCTATGGGTATGGTTGAAGTTTCTGTGGCAATACTTGAGGAGGAGGAAACGGAGAGTCCATTTCCTTGTATGTATGCCCTTCTTCTTTCTTGTAATTACAATATTCCCATGTGAGCATATTCCCGTAATTGAATGCTATATATTCTCCTGTGATTCCTTATTCTATTTGCCTCTCGTTATTTTCGTATTTACCCTTCACCTATCCTTTTGTGGTTCACTGATCACTCACTTTCCTTTCTTTAGCATCATCATCCCATTTATGATTTATTTTTTCTTAATATGAAATTTATTTTTAATTAATAGGTTGAAATTCCTCAACTACAAACTAAACCAGAAGTTAGACCAAGAAAAAAGAGAAAAACTAAAACTAAAACTGAACCGCATATATAAACTTAAACTTAAAAAATTACATACACTTGAATTACTTTTTTTTTTTAATTTCCTTCACACTTGAATTACTTTAGCTATAAGTGCAAATGACTAAACCAATAATAAACTAAAATGATTACAAACCATACACAATTCGGACATTATACACATCAAACCAAACCTTTTTATGTCCAGTGGCAGTCTCGTAATAACAAGGGATAAATAGGGGTGATCGAGAAAAGCGTGGACTAAAACTGACAAAAATGGAGACCAAAATTTTTCGCTGTTTGGTTGATCGTATCGCCAAGTCCCCGCACACTATATAAATACTTTTGACGGGAATAGGAAAAAAAATAAAAACTGAATTCTCCGAGTCTTTGACACTCACCAACCTAGATTCTCTGAAAAACCTAAAAAGTTATCGCCCATGGATTCAGATTTCGGAATCCCCCGAGAACTCTCCCCTCTTCAGCAACTCCGATCTCAGTACCACCCCGAGCTTCCTCCTTGTCTTCAGGTCCTTCTTCTTCTTCTTCTTCGTTTCATCCTTAGATCTCTTGCTTCACTGTTGCTACTATCTCCAGTGTTGGATCTCTCTGTTTTTTTCGATGACATCGTTTGTTCGTTGTTTCATATTGTCACAATTTCGTTATTTCACGAATATTGTTTAATCCCTTCTAATCGTTTACTGTGATTGAGGAACTTGCAATACTGGTGCAGTTCATGCAGATCTGTTTACACGATGGTTGTTATCGGGATCTATGGTTTCGGATCCCCCTTATATTCCCGTTGCATCAACAGTCTGATTTAGTGTTTCAGCTTAGAGGTTTCCGTTTGGTGGGGATTAGGTTGAATTACATGTCAACGTGAACTACCGTAATGTAGTAATAGTATTGGGGCTTGTTGTGGTTCAATGTGATCTTTTGTAATCGTAGTTGAATTTTCTCTTGATCGATGTTCATTTCAGGGGACTACTGTCCGTGTGGAACTTGGTGATGGAACCACTGTGGCAAAGGCCGCTGATGCCCATATCATTGCCCGTGCCTTCCCACATACTCTGGACCAGCCTTTAGCTCACTTCCTCAGGGCTACTGCCAAAGTTTCTGATGCTCAGATCATTACCGAGCATCCAGCGATTAGGTGTGCATGTATCTGTATATTATGTTCTCTGTAATTCTTGCTCTGCGGTTATTTTGTTGGTTCGAGCTAGTTGTTTTCTATTGTAGGGTGGGAATTGTGTTTTCTGGAAGGCAGGCTCCTGGTGGTCACAATGTAATTTGGGGTCTTTACGAGGCTCTCAAAGTGCACAACGCGAAGAACACTTTGCTAGGATTTTTGGGTAAGTCCTGTTTTTATCTGCTTATTGGTTTTCGTATATCTGTGAATTCATTGTTTGCTTACAGTCACATCTTACTTCCGTATTGATGTGTGCCTGCTCATTAATCAGAAACTTTTGTTACCTGTCAATAGGTGGTTCTGAAGGTCTATTTGCCCAAAAGACCCTGGAGATAACTGATAATGTCCTCCAAACCTACAAAAACCAAGGTTGGTTGTTAAGATGATTCATAATTCTGTCTCTACTGCTTTCTGACAGATGGCATTTAAATGTATGGCGTATCAGGTGGCTTTGATTTGCTTGGAAGAACCAAGGATCAGATTAGAACAACTGAGCAGGTTAATGATGCACTAAAAGCTTGCACGGATTTGAAATTGGATGGTCTTGTTATCATTGGAGGTATCTAATGTTTTTAATTGTGTAAATCTGGTTGTTGAAGTTTATCAAATTTTTTTGGTTTAAATCAATACTTTTATTGGCTAGGTGTAACATCAAACACAGATGCTGCGCATCTTGCTGAATTTTTTGCTGAAGCAAAATGCCCAACAAAGGTCCTAGTTCATGATACAATTTAGTGATACTGTTGCACCTTTCAACTGAAGAATTTGTTAATAGCAGAAATTACCAAAATATTTCAGGTAGTTGGTGTTCCGGTCACTATTAATGGAGATCTCAAGAATCAGTTTGTGGAGGCAAATGTTGGTTTCGACACTATTTGCAAGGTAACTGTGAACTTTAGCTCCTTTTTCTTTTGTCTTGTTTTTTTTTCTTTCTTTCCTTGAAGGTATTGTAGCCAACATTATTTCCTTGCCCTCACCAGTCCTTTCAGAATAATAAACATTTTATCTCGTTATTTAGGCTAATGTTATTCTACCGTGTACAGGTGAATTCTCAGCTCATTAGCAATGTCTGCACCGATGCCCTTTCAGCAGAGAAGGTAAATGTTATTTCCGGACGTTATTATGTTTTAGAAAAATTGCAAGGGCACTCATACCCATTAAACTGTTCAGTCTAACTGCATCTTATGAAATTTTATATTCATATTAATATAGTTTTTGGCTAATAATGTGGAATTCATTATGGTGTGATAAATGGAAAGTTGGGTTCCTTATGATTCTGTCATCAAGTTTTCTCTATAATAATATATTTTCCTCTGTATTGCCAGTATTATTACTTCGTCCGTCTCATGGGTCGGAAGCATTCCCATGTTGCCCTTGAGTGTACACTTCAGTCTCATCCAAACATGGTATTCTCTTAAAACATATACGATCGAGGCTGTTGGCAATGCTGTCTCTAGTTTTTCATTTGTATGTGATGTGATTATCTCAGGTGATACTGGGTGAGGAGGTTACAGCATCTAAGCTCACAATATTTGACATCACAAAACAAATTTGTGATGCTGTTCAAGCAAGAGCAGGACAAGGTCTCATAATTAAAACGAGTTTGTGCAATGGTGGCAGTGAATGTCTTTTGCTTGTTCACTGACTTTAGTGATAAACCGTTTATTTGTATCAGACAAAAATCATGGAGTCATCCTAATTCCTGAAGGGATCGTAGAGAGTATTCCTGAACTCTATGCTCTGTTGAAGGTAATGATTCAGTACTGGCAAGCATTTTTATCTATCATTTGAAAAGCTAATTTTCTGGTTCCTGGAGTACCAAAACATAGTAAGTATTTACATGTTGACGTGTGTTGCAGGAAATTCATGGACTGCTCAAGGAGGGTGTGCATGCTGATAAGATCTCTACGCAGCTGTCACCTTGGTCTTCTGCTTTGTTTGAGTTTTTGCCTCCATTCATTAAGAAACAGGTTCTAATTCTTTGGCAAGGGACTTTTCTTTGTTTTCCTGACATGTAACGAGTATGAATACTTATGAAATTGTCGTCTCTCTTGCTGCAGCTACTTCTGCATCCCGAGTCTGATGATTCTGCTCAGCTATCCCAGGTAAGAAGAATGAAAATGGTGGGTACTGCGCTATAAAAAGTTGGAATCCTAATTGCTCATTTGCTTTCTTCCCTAGATTGAGACAGAGAAACTTCTAGCTTATCTCGTGGAGACTGAAATGAACAAGCGCATGGTATGCTACACGCTTTTTTTTCTTTTCTCGCTTACTCGCATTCCAAATTACCAATATTCCTTTTTTAATAACCTTGCCTGAATATTCAAGTTGTCCATGGGATGTAAAATCTCACACAACACTAATTTTTGAAAATAACAGAAAGTAGGGACATACAAAGGGAAGAAATTCAACGCTATCTGCCACTTTTTTGGTTACCAAGCTCGTGGATCTCTACCATCAAAATTCGACTGTGACTATGCCTATGTATGTGACCGCCAACTGCACTAGAATGCTATTGCAGCTTTAATATTTTGGATATTGACACTAATAAGTAGTTGATAACGTAATGCAGGTTCTTGGGCATATATGTTACCACATCCTCGCAGCTCGTTTGAACGGTTACATGGCTACTGTGACTAACCTGAAGAGTCCTGTAAACAAATGGAAATGTGGTGCTGCACCTATTACAGTTAAGTTTTGTCTCCCTAGTTTTTAAGATGAAGTTTGTTTAGTGTTGGGTCTTTCTTTCTGACTAACTCCAAGTTTCAGTTTTACTTACCTAGTCTCTTTGACTGTCAACCTTCAGGCAATGATGACAGTTAAGCGTTGGTCCCAAAATTCTGGTTCAACGTCAATTGGTAGACCTGTAATTCATCCAGCTACGGTGGACTTGAAAGGCAAAGCATACGAGTAAGTTGCTAAAACCTTTCATATACAACAAGAGCATTAGAAGGAATGAGGTGGACTTGATGGGCTCGGATGGTTTTCAAATGATTTTGCAGGCTATTGAGACAAAACGCACAGAAATTTTTGATGGAAGATATGTACAGAAACCCAGGACCGGTTCAGTATGATGGTCCAGGTGCAGATGCAAAGGCGGTAAGTCTGTGTGTAGAAGACCAGGATTACATGGGGAGAATCAAGAAGCTGCAGGAGTATCTCGATCAGGTACCGCATTTTTTTCCTCCTCTTTATTATTTTTTATTGGCAAAGACAGTTTTGATATTATCTGACACCGTGGGCTTGTTGTTATTATTGTCAGGTGAGGACGATAGTGAAACCGGGTTGCTCTCAAGATGTTTTGAAAGCGGCATTGAGTGTTATGGCTTCGGTGACTGATGTTCTCTCCACAATCTCATCTTCTTCCACCAGCGGTCAACAATTTGCTTAAGATTTATCCCAACTATTTAAAAAAATAATTTAATTCGTCATTTTTCACTTGACCGTAAACGTCATTATCTCTATTTATCTCTCTGCGTAGACTCTTGATCCATTTTGAATCTACTCTATTGTTCAAAGTGAGTTTAGGAAAAGAATAATCAAAGTTATGGATTTGGGTACTGCTTTTAATGGGGAATTTATAGAGCAATGTGTGTATCTAAACCGAAATCAAGGAGACGACAAAAAAAACCGAAATCAGGGTATTAACAGACCAAAATAATACTAGCCACAGATAATTTAAATGTCACTGTTGACACAAATTATTATAAAATGTATTTAACCCGTATACTTAAAATAAAATTGAAGAGTATAATAATAAAGATGGCACAGACCGCTCCCGTTTGAATTTCGAAAGAATCTATCCGTTGTCGAAAGGGGATCTATCATTTCACTCCCATTTTATTATATAACCGATCTACACTCTTTTCTCCGTCACAAGAAGACGAATTTTAGAGAGAAAGCGATGGACAAGGAAGTTATCGCTGTTTCCGCCATGGACGCTTTCGAGAAGCTTGAGAAAGTTGGTGAAGGGACGTACGGGAAAGTTTACAGAGCCAAAGAGAAAGCTACCGGAAAGATCGTCGCTCTCAAGAAGACGCGTCTCCATGAGGACGAGGAAGGCGTTCCTTCCACCACCCTCCGCGAGATCTCCATCTTGCGCATGCTCGCTCGTGATCCCCACATCGTCAGGTTAGGGTTTAACCGCTGATGATTGCTTCACATTTTTCTCGATCGATGTTGTCTCTTCTGATTTGCGGTTAGGGTTTAGTATGTTGTTCCTTCGCTAGTCGATTCTCTCATTATCTCGTTTTCCCAGTTCAGTAATTGTTATGTGAATTAGCTCTGAGGATTTGTTGATTGATATTTCCTAGAGTTTGATATTTTTAGGTTTTTCGGTTGTGCATTCCGATCCCAGTTTCAGTCAATTTGCCAGTTATTGCAAAATCAAATATCTCTTGCTTCTACCCAGACCTGATTGTCATCTTCTTCTTCAGGTTGATGGACGTTAAGCAAGGACTGAGCAAAGAAGGAAAAACTGTACTGTACCTGGTTTTTGAGTACATGGACACTGATGTCAAGAAATACATCAGAACTTTCCGTCAGACTGGAGGGAATATTCCACCCCAAACTATCAAGGTTTGAACCACCGGAGCTTCTTTTTTCTTTTTTTTGTTACTGGCCATCTTTCACTCATTGCTCACTTGACACTGTAATTTTATTCTCAGAGCTTGATGTACCAACTATGCAAAGGAATGGCATTCTGCCATGGCCACGGGGTGTTGCACAGGTAAGTTTTTCTCTGGTTTTCCCCTGTTTCAAGTGAGAATGATTTGAGAAAACAACCCGCAAGAGAGATCTCCGGTCTTACTATTTCTTCTGGTGTCATAACAGGGATCTTAAGCCTCACAATCTCTTGATGGATCCAAAGACAATGAGGCTCAAAATAGCAGATCTTGGTTTAGCAAGAGCCTTCACTCTGCCAATGAAGAAGTATACCCATGAGGTAATCTATGTTGATGAAACACAAAATCCACTGTTTCTTGTATAGTCCTTACATCCTATCCCAATTTTCTCTCATCTCAATGTATTGTCTGAGCCTATAACTTCTGGTTTTTAAACGATTCTCCTCTGCAACAGATATTAACTCTATGGTATAGAGCTCCAGAAGTTCTTCTTGGGGCTACTCATTACTCTACAGCAGTAGATATGTGGTCTGTTGGCTGCATATTTGGTACTTTTACTCCGTCGATTCACTTCAACATCAATTTTTAGTTATGAAACTACAACAACTAACATTGTTTCTTTACCATTAATAGCTGAACTTGTGACCAACCAAGCAATCTTTGCTGGGGACTCTGAGCTCCAACAGCTCCTCCATATTTTCAGGTTAGTCTTTGTCCTGTTTCTTCACCCCCTCTTACTTTGACAACCCTTTTAAATTGTGTTGCTATATTCATTTCTTTTCCCGGGAAAACTCAGGTTGCTCGGGACACCCAATGAAGAAATGTGGCCGGGAGTGAGCACACTCAAGAACTGGCACGAATACCCACAGTGGAAACCGTTGAGTCTCTCTTCATCAGTTCCAAACCTCGATGAGGCTGGACTTGATCTTCTATCTGTAAGTCCAAAACTCTTTGATCAGTTATCACAACACACTTTAACAGACTAACTAATTGCGTTGTTATCTTCCTGGAACAGAAAATGCTGCAGTACGAGCCAGCCAAACGAATCTCAGCAAAGATGGCTATGGAGCATCCTTACTTTGATGATCTGCCAGAAAAGTCCTCTCTCTGAGGATTTAAAAAGTCTTCAGTTAGTATCTTTCCCAATCTTAGTTTTGTGCTTCTTTCAAGCATATCTCTAGTGTGCTTCCCACTCTATGAACCCGGCTTCCCTTTAGCATATTATCACCTCTGATTGTGTTTCTCTCTATTCCCAAATTTGTATCAAAGGCTTTTTTAGCTTTCAACGTTTTTAAGAATATCTATTCTCTAATGACGGTGTTCAATACATGATCCAATCATCTGGAAGTTGAAGAACAATTCTTGAATAAATGGAACAAAATAATACATATACAACAAGATCGAGTGTGTGGGGATTTAAATTAAGCCACAAGCCACATGAAGAATGTGGGCCAAACAGTGAGTGAAATCGAAGCCAAAGCGTAAGTCCAGAGCAGAATCACTGAGCATTCACTTTCCCCAGCTCCGAATAACTGAGTTATTGTACCTGCAAAGTAAGTGATTAAATGAGTTAATCTAATGGAGTAACCAATATTTCTCAAGTTAAGAAGAGTTGGTTTGCAGCAACGAACCTAGACTCATTGCTGGTGGGACAGCATACTGAAGAAGAAGAACGAATTGGTACAAGGGTTCTGAGGTGATTAAATCCAACTTATATGCTCCTCTGACGAGTAAAACACCGCTTATAGGCAGGAAAATGTAACGTGCAACCAAGACGCCGATAATGCTGGATTTTTTCATTCCTGAGCTCCTCATACCTTTGAGTAGGTTCCCTCCAATAATCAGGGTCGTAGCAGGAATGGCCCCATCTCTTCAGCCAAAAGAAACAAGAAGTTCGATTAAAGCTTTCGAGTGAGTGAGTTTTTCTAGATAATGGTTCTATTCTACTTCAATTACCCCACTAGAGTAACTGAGTCTTGAAGCACCCGGAGAGGAGCTACGTTGTCGATTATTAGGTTCCTTAAAGGAGTAATGAGCCCGGTCACAAGCGCGATAATCTGAACACAAAACAAACAAACAAACAAACAAAAAGGTAAGAAAGATTACAGAGCAGTGTGAAATGAACGTACAACTTGAATATCTACCGCAGCAATAGTTGATGGAGCAAATATTGTCCCAAGGTTGACTTTCTCAGACAGTGAAACCACTCTTCGCTTGACTTTTTCCCACCTCCCAACCTGTCACAGACACACACACACAGTCAGTACCAAAACGATCAACACTGATGAATGAATACGTTATTAATCAAGTGATGAGACCTTATGGTTGTCTTCTTCTTCTTCCTTGGAAGAAATGAGTGGGACTTTGCAGCTGTCGTAGTTGGATTCAATAGAGGTTTGGCTTTCAATGGGAGAGTTTGATAGCACCCGCATAAGATTGTATACGTAAGTCCATATGTAAACTGATCCCATCTGATAACATTTATACAAGTATCAATCATTATTATGTACACTGATAAAACCTTGCAGAAGAGGAGGAAGAAGAAAGAACTTACAGCCATGGAGAGTGCAACATAACCCATTCCATATTTCTGGCAACTCTCAGGATCTCCAAAGGGACCTCCTTTTTCTTTACAAACGGCTGGGATTATGATCAGAGGCATATTCCCCAAATTCCCTGTTTTTGGGTTTCCTTAATAAGTAGTAGGAAAAAACAAAACAAAAACAGATTCTGAATATTTCAGAGACATAATCATGTTAAGGTTTGTTGTACCAGCAGCACAGCAACCAAGAATGAGACCACGAAGATGGGAAGGAGGCTTAGTGATGACAATAACAATCCAGCCTAAGAACGAACCAATGATGAATGTGAGCAGAACATTAACCGGCATGAACCACCTGGACACAAATGCATTTTCATTACTTATAACCAGAGACCAAAGATCTAACTCCTGATGGAAAATTGACTTACATTTTCACCAAGCTTTCATATGTAACACTATCAGCTAAACGGCTTCCAATAAGCGAAGGATTAAACACATAGAAGACAATCTATATACAACAAAAGAAGAAGAAGAAAAACAGAGATTAAAAGTCGAATTGTTTTAATTTATCTAGGAAGAGAGTAATTAAAATTTAATCATAAACGAACGTTGTTCAAATATTTGCGAGCATCTTGACCAAGAAGATTGACTCCATCTAGAGCCATGTAAAATCCAACTGTTGTTATCAGCAGAATCTCCACAACTGGTTTGGATGAAGTTATGAACAGATCCAAAAGCTTCATCATCTCTACTTCCAACTTTTTTTTTTACTTTTCACAACTGGTTTCGATGAATATCTGCAAACATAATACATAATTTCGGTTGTTGCATATGAATTGATGAGCAGAAGAAAACGATGAATTAATGGAGCTGCGAGAGAACCGAGGACGAAAACAGAGCTCGAAAAATACTCTCTAGTAAACCTTGAAAATTATTTTTCGATAACAATAAATAAAAAAATTTGGATTAACTACCGTTTTGGAGGGATTAAGAGAGAGAGAGAGAGAGCCCTCCGGAGAATCCAGAAAATCAAAATCTTCACACTCTTTATCTCTCTCTACGAAAGAGAAAATGCATCTCCAAAATCTGGCGTTACACTTGCATGGCCGCCTCTCTACTCTATTTATTTATATCCTTTAATTTGTCTATAACAAAAATAAAAATGTTTTTTCTAAATACTAAACTAATTATTCCCTTTTTTGAGTAAAGTAAAATTAGTATTCTATGCCTATGTGAGAATTGAATAAAATATGAATTTCAACTTTTAATATTTAGATTAAATAGTAGATAACTAGATATTGTGTAACTTGGTATCCGTATGAGTCGGGTCAGACTGGTACTTGTACATCCCGTTTTGTTTAAAATTATTTTGTTCCGTGTCTAATTGGAATTTTTAAAATTTTTCTTTTTAAATTAATTTGAGCTTTTAAGATAAATTTATATTTTCTGTTTTTTTTTAATAAGTTTAACTTTTAAGATTATAAATCAATTATAATTTTTTTATTTTATTGCTAATATTATGTGTCAAAATCTGATCAATTAACTTAACACATGTAATGAGTGAGTTAGCAATATTGAACATTCATCTTTATATAATAAGATATATATATATATATATATATATATATAATTTTGTTTTCAATTATTTTCCTTGATTAGAGAGACAAAATTAAAACAATTTCCACGAATTTTGGGAAACTCAAGCAATTCTTTGTTTGTTTCCTAGATTGTCGTATGTACATGCATGACTACAAAATATGAATCAGGGCTTTGTCTGAAAACATTTATATCGGACCGTCGTCATGCCTTTCGTCACAGCGACTGCGAAATGTCACTGCCGAATATGTAGAGATATCGCAGTGTTTTTCGGATGGTGAAAAACAATAATCGATTATTTGACCCAAAGAAAAATAAAAAAATAATCGATTATTTTTGTTTACTTGAAAAAATAAAATTTATTTTTGTTGCCATGTATCTTCTGATGAATCAAAATCGGTTACAAAAACAAGGAAAAAAATATTCTGGTGAATTGTTTACAAAAATTAAAACGCTTTGGTTACACTAAGTTATGAAAATTACATATATGTTTACATATTTGGGGTCTAGTATGTGAAGTTTTGTAATAATTATTACATTTTTATATCAATGGAACACTACTCCTTTGGTTTCATGGTGGCGGTGGTATCACGAACCTGGACGGATCGTTTGGATCCATCGGGTTTCTTTCTCGCTGTCCGGTGTCGTCTCGCATAGGAGATCAGTCGGTTGGTGTTCCTGATATCGCCAGGTTGCTTTGAGTGTTGAGAATAACCTAATCCCCACATACGACGCCAATTGTTGTATATAAGTCTCAACTAGGTTAATTAAATAACAAAAGAGACCGAGAAATCTCGTTTTATTAGCAAAATTCGACGAATTACAAGAATTAGGTCGTCGGAAAGTGACCGGAAAAAAGAGTAGCAAAACTAACAATTATAGCCGGAAAACTCAGAACTAAATCTCTTAGGTCTTGCGGAAATTTTCGGATGGCTTTTGATTGAGGTGAGCTTCCTATTTATAAGATCTTGAATCGATCCTATTTCTTTATTCTTCGCTGGTTTTGATAAGAAAATCTTTCATTTTAGTCGGAACTAACACGGAAGATTGCCTTTTTCTTTGGAGATCTTCCTTCCTTTTCGGAGATTGGCGCCGACATTGCTCGGTCGGGCTTAATGGGTCCGGAGGCCAGTAAATGGACTAGATGGATATTGAGTCATGTCGGGTCGAATTCAAGTGTAATCGCTCGAATCATAATGGACCGATGTAGGCCAAATTCTGATGAACTAAACCGGGTTAATATATGTCAATATACCAAGATGAAATGGGTTAAATACGATTTGGGAAGGGTATAACCGAAACCAAACCATATTGTTCAACATCGATTCGATTCGGTTTGGTTTTGCCAAATTGAACGCCCTTATTGATAGCAATTAAATTGGTTGTATATTTATCGAAAATACTACTATATATATGTATACAAAAAAATGTATTTACAAAGGATGGAGACAGGGAGACTAAAAGTCTAAAACCCAAGACCATGTGAAAAGCATCCAGAAAAAAACCCCACAATAAAAATGACATGTCTGACTATTTCTTTTGGTTCGTCAATAATTGCAAAAACCAACATTTGTCGTAGACTATATCGACCTTAATATCAAGCAGTTAACTTGTTGTAAATGTGGGATACAGTTATAAATAAAAGCTCTTTTGTGACTCGAATCCTATAAAACTCTTATCAAGAAAAGCACCACTCTTAGCCACAAGACTTGTGAAGATATTGTGAACAAAAGATACGTCAAATCGAAATGGTCCACTCGTTTTCAATGAAAACTACACACGTGACATAATAATTAAAAAGTTGATTTATACTATTAGAGATGTGGGGATTAGAGTCTAATTAAAAGAGTGGTCCAAAACCCAATATATTTTGGACAACAAAAGTATTTCTTATGTACCATTCTGCTTTGAATGAATGCTCATATTTGGATCCACATCAAATCAATTATTTGCCTCTGTGAGAAGTACTAGTGAGAAGAAGATCATCATCACCATTACAATTATAAGTTTATGACATTTTGGAAACTAAGGTATGAATGGGTGTAACGGTGAAAAAAAAGGGACTAAAATGCACATGTGTTACCATTCATAATCGGGCCGGCGTTTGAAAGAGCGAAGTGAAGCCTGGACCTAGGGCTCCGTTTTAAAAAAAAAAATTAAGGCCTTTGTTTTATGATTCAAATTTTTTTGTTTGATTAAATACTAAGTTTATGATTAAAAAAATTTATTTTTGCCGTGAATCGAAAGCCCCCATTTTTTTTTGGCTTGGAACCCCTTATTTCAGAGCTGACCCTGTTCATAATACGTGTGAAAAGTAAGTATATATATTTTTGTATATAAAAAACATCTAAATGAACCGCAAGGAAACAAGGCGGAACAAATAACAACGAAACAAGTGATCGGAAATGCTAATTTTTACTTATCAATATAATCTAAATTATATTCTTACTTGGCCATCCAAAGTGTTAGCAAAGTTAAAAGTTGACAAAAGTTAACCTCATTGTTAATTTTTCCTGATTGAAGAAAGACGACATTGCAAGACTCTTTAATTAATAATTGTAACGGTAAAAGCAAAGCCCGATCGATAACTGGTGCTAATTAGCACAAACATTGACTTAAAACAATGTGATACACGTGAACGCACACAGACTTGGATTTCTCTTCCTCCATCTTGGGTTACAATTTACAACACTAAAAATCCGAACGAAAAATCAAAATGATTACGCAGAATCACTGATAATCGATTTCAATTCAACCTACCACACAATTTTTCAAAGTTTTTGGACCAAATCACACGAAAAGATATTCCGCCAAAATTATAAATTATGCGTGACAGAAAACTGTCTCATTCAGAAGTTAAATGAGGAATGTAAAAGAAGAAGAATCGAGACAAACCGGAACCTAGAAAAGTAGAAAACCCCTTGAGATTAGTTATGTATTCTTTTGTTTTGTTGTGTCTACTTTATTTTCGAAACAGAATTTGATGTTTCAGCCCATATTTTCACGTAGCGGGCTTTATTATAGGTCCAAACTTCCTCAAACATCATTTCCTACTACCTTTTTCGAATATGTGTATTGCATTAATTTGCATGTATAAATAAACATGATTACAGTGTATCATAAACTCGGCATGTATAAATAAATAAGTTCGCAATACTCTTTATAAATTTGACTTAACAAATATAAATAGTATCTAACATTTACAAAACGACCATATTTGTTGCGATTACGATTTTTTATTTTATTTTTAACAACACGATATTTTGCGATTTACGATCTATTTATTAAATAAAATCTCGATTTTGCAAAGTCCAGCAATGACAGCTGCATTGGAGTAAACTTTATTATATAGTAACTTACAAAATGATAATTATTATTTTTTCTACAGTATAAAATTATGGGTAAAATAAGAAATATCAGATTTGCACAATTATAAATATTAGATTACACAATGTGAAGAGGCTTTTTTTACAACATCTTAAAAGATTTGAATGTGATTGGTATTAAAAAAAAAAAAATTGAGTGTGGTAAAAATAAGATCTGAAATAACTGCTGACAGAAAAAAAAAAAAAAAAATCTGAAAACACAAATCCTTAAGCGTTGCCCTTCGTTAAAAATTAAGAACCATTAAGGAAAAAAAAAAACATTTAAGAATTCTTGTGTTCAATTTATGTTTCCATATCGTTTTAATCTGTAAAACGCCATCCTTATTTTTGATCTGCCTTTGCCATAAGAAGATTCACTCCGTAGAATTGATTTTTCTCCGCCGGCGTCCTTCAATTTCTCCGTCTTCTAACAAACCCTAAACCGACACCACCGTCCCCGCGTTTTCTTCCGGCGTCGTATTCGCCGCGAAACCGGTAACAATTTCTGGTTTTAATGCACTCCTTCGTTTTGTGAAGCTCTGCTTTCTTGCGCTCATTTTTTTTTTCTGTTTGAATCAGAGCGATAGAGCGAGTCAGTGATGAGAGAGTAGGAATCAGAGCGATTACGATGTACATGCTTTTTTTGTTTGCATGTTCTCGGGAATTATCGATAGTGCTTTCGGATTTTTATGAATTCTGGATTGATCGTATTTTTTAGATTCTGATTTCTTCGTCCTTATAGTTGTTTTTATCTTGTTGCATCACAGAGAAGAAGAAGCTTTTGATGGCGGACACCGAAATGCAAGAGCAAGATTTGCCTTCTGTTGCTGATACTGCTCCGGTTGAGACCAAAGGTGTAGATGAAGAGCTTTCAGAACCAGTGAAGGACCAAAACTCCATTGAAAGACCTCAGTCCCCTGTTCCCGAGGATAAGACTCTTACTTTGGACAGTGATGTTCATTTATCTGATGTTCCTCCCATTACTAATGAAACTGAGGCTAGTGAAGAGGTAGGTGGTCAGAACAGTGTTGATGGGAATAATGGTGATGTTGATCAGTCTCAAAAGAAGGTTACGAGTGATGGAGGTCAAGAGGAGACAACAATGGAGGAACCAACTCCTCTGAAGGGGGAACCATCGACTCCTCAAGTTGCAGGTGAAAGTGTTAAGAAGTGGAGGACGTGGTTGCTGAGTGATTCTGAGGTAATGAAAGCATGTTTCTGTCACATTTGAGACAACTAACTTGCTGTTCATTATCGGAGATCATTATTTTGTTATTTAAGGGAATCGAGATTTGTGGTCATCGGTGGCTCTATTTCATTACAAGTTCCACGTTTGTTTACAGGTTAGGGAAGTTGATGAAACAGGGACGCCAGAGGATCAAGAGGCGTTTATTAAAGAAGTGGAGGCCTTCCACAAGGAGAATTTCCTGGAATTTAAAGCCCCTAAGTTTTATGGACAGCCCTTAAATTGTCTCAAGTGAGTTGCTGGAAAGTATTGCTTTCAACTCTTGGAAAATTCCATCTTTCTGGTTAATCCTTGTTTGACTTCTCCATGCTTTGCTTTGCAATAATGTAGGCTATGGCGAGCCGTCATCAAGTTAGGTGGCTATGACGTGGTAATTAACCACCTTCGTTCTTTAGAAGATTTCATGTTTACTAAGATCTTATCCTTACTCTCCCCATTTACTAGGGTGAAAATCTTCTAGGTTATTTTATACTAGTCATTTGACATGATTTCCTGTTTATGTTTTGGGTATTGGATAACGCATGATCTATAATAAGCTAGAAAGTTAGTTATGTCACCTAATGATTGAGAAGATTATCTAAGACCGAGGAATAAGTTATGTTAGGTCTGTATTTTGGCAACTCATTTAGTTTACGCCCATCTGCTCTGTTTTGGAAGTTTGTACTCAAATCTAGTCCTCGCTGGCTGAAATTCTATGCCTGTGGTATTCAAATTTCTTGTGATCTTCATTTTCTTACAAAGGTCACCACATCTAAGCTATGGCGGCAAGTTGGAGAATCCTTCCATCCTCCAAAGTATGGCTTGTTTTGTCCTTAAACTCTGCAATCTATCCGTCTTTGTATGATTTTAATTTCCACATCTTTTTGTTCAATTGTCTTATTCAGGACATGCACTACAGTCTCCTGGACATTCCGCATTTTCTATGAGAAGGTGAATTATCATTTTTGTTCTGAAGCACCAGTTATGCATCGAGATTAGCGAGCTTGTACTTGTTCAGTTCAAATTATACATGTTCAATTAAGACAATTTCCTTGTGCTTCTTTTCTGGTACGGTGTCTGAGACTAGCGAGTTTGGTTTTATGTCGTGGTTAAGAATCCTCCTAACTTTTTGTTTGGATTATCTCTTTTGGAACTTTGATTGTTCTGGTTGATTTCTATCCTATTAAATCAAATGGACGTAGATACTTCATGATTTGTATCCTTATTTTTCAAGTGCAGGCACTTTTAGAGTATGAAAAGTTTTTAAGGCAAAATGGTGAGCTTAACCTTCCTGGCTCAGCTTTTCTTCCGTCTTCCGGAGTTGAAAAAGAGGTTAGAATTACCTATGAAAATGTGTAAAATTTATGCTTTTGGGTAGGTGAACACTTTGGGAGGGGGTCGATCTAAGGATAATTATCTGCACTGATAAGTTATCAGTAGTGTTAGAATAGCTGAAGTGAAAGCTCTGTAATTTCAGAAAATAACACAGGAGAATTTGGGGCATGCATAATATCAGCTGAACATGTTGAAGACTACTATCTGCGATCTGATTGAATAAAGCGGTACCTTCGTTTGTGTCAAATGGGGAAGTCCATAAGGAATAATATGTAGATGACCCATGTAATTACCCTTTTAAGTTCCAGAAAACAGAAATGTAAACTTTACATACGTCCCCTGTTTCTCTCATTGATATAAGGGCACTTATGTAGGCAAGTAGCCATCAAGGTTCAGGGTCGGGCAGAGCACGAAGAGATGCTGCAGCCCGTGCTATGCAGGGTTGGCATTCTCAGCGCCTTCTTGGATCTGGGGAGGTTACTGAGCCTATTGTTAAGGTATCTATGATGCTGTTTGATTCATCATGCACAATTTTAGATATAACCACGCGTCATGATTCATCATGCACAAACTTGCGCAGCACCATGATGCTGTTTGTACTTCTACTTTGTAGGATAAAGGCTTAAATTCAACCCCAAAGCAAAAGAACCTCAAAAATATTGGTAATAGTCCTAAAGAGCTGTTATCATTCTCTATAATTTACAGAAGAGTTACCTAATGCCACCCGTTTTTTATGTTTTTTTTACAGGTGTCCAGAAACAAAAAACACCAACTGGCATGGACCTTGTTTTATCACATGAAACAGACAAACAGTTACGAAAGCTATTTAGCTCCTGTATATTTGTGTCTCATATGCAAGATTGCTTTACCATGTGCAATGACACAGAGTCTTCTATCCACTGAGAAACCCTGTTTTATCGTCTAATGTTTGCTGGATCGCACGCATTGTTCCTGTGGGTAGTAGTTATAAGAACCACCATTCCGGAAATAGTTCAGGATATTAAAAGAATACAGAGCATTTTGTGACCTGAACATGTTAAAATGACTCAATACCATGGTTTCTCGTTTCCTTGTGTATAATCAAAACAAGAGATTAATAATATGGTTTTGGCTTGATAGGTCAACTGCCGAGGTTATTGATGTTGGACCCCCTGCAGACTGGGTGAAGATAAATGTCAGAGAAACTGTGAGCACCTCTGCCTCTATCCCTGCAACATTTACCCAACTTTTGAAACTAGAGGCATGAGAAGAAAAAAAAGTAAAAAACGAGACAGACTGAGAAAGGGAGATAACTGCAATCTGGCTCTTTCTTTAATCTGAAACCTTACCAAATTTGCTTTGTTGTTTTATTTACAGAAAGACTGCTTTGAGATATTTGCGTTGGTACCTGGACTTCTTCGCGAAGAGGTGAGCTTTTCTCCTTGGAACTCAGTTTCTTAAGGGATTCTTGATCAGTGTTCGTCACTGGCATGCACAAATAGATGTATCTTTAGTGCAAAGAGTCTTGGCCAGGGTCATTAGGTACCAAAGCAGTTTATATTTGCTGTTTCCTACAATATAGGTGTAAGCAGCGGAAATGTTTGGAAGTTTAAGTAGATAGATACTGGATTCTAATATCAACTTAGCACACGGACTTTAGTTCCTCAACATTAAGTTGCTTTGGTTCTTTATTTCAGGTCCGCGTTCAATCAGACCCTGCAGGGCGGCTAGTTATAGCAGGGCAACCTGAGCAGCTTGACAATCCTTGGGGAATCACACCCTTCAAAAAGGTTAGATTGTAACACTCCAAACACAGCCATATTTACTAACTGAAGGCTAGTCGTCTTTTGATTTTGATTTTGGTTTTGGTTTTGGCAGGTTGTGAACTTTCCAGCAAGAATCGATCCGCTGCATACATCAGCGGTTGTGAGCCTCCACGGGCGACTGTTTGTGCGAGTCCCATTTGAGCAGTGACAGGACTCAACTCAAAGTGAGCTCGTTCTTTATTTGTTCCTATGATGAAATCGATGATCTCTTTGGTTCTTTAGGAATTCGTTTGTATCAGAACCAAAAAAAACTATAGCAAATGTGATAGTTGACTGTAACATTGATGTTCCACTGAAGTTAGTAGGAGGGTGCTCCTGATACTTTAAGTCAAGGATGCAACCGACAATAACAGTGTGATATGAATTTGGAAGGTTTTGATTTTCAAATGATTTTGTTGCTTTTATAGTATAAGCTTTTTGTTCATATATGTATCCTAAGATTTAATCCGCGCTAATTATAGTGCGGAGTGCGGAGTAATTAAAGAAATTGTTTTGAAATTTAAGAAAAATTGTTTTTATTTGAGTTTTATAATATGTCTAACTTAACTCATGATTATAGATAGAATTGTCAACGGAATAATTTATCTTTTTAATCTGTTTTGTAGTGGACTAAAATATTATTTGGGCTAACCCACAAAACATATAATCTTGAAAAAATAATTTTAATATGCACTGTTTAATGATTCTAGTTTTGTAGTTAGTTCACGAATTCTTAAAAAAAAAAAAAATTCTTATGTCTAACTTTTTATAAAATTATTAAAATATTTTTCAACTTTTATTTACATATATAGTCAAATAAAATATAATAAATTATAGTAAAAAATATAACAAGATTTCGAATAGATTTTTTTCTTTGAATATATATGGATTAAAAAATATATAATATTAAAAATAATTAAAAAAATAAATAGTAAATAACCTTTTTAACGATAAATAAATACTTTTCATATTCTCATCAATAATTTTAAAAGATAATTATACATTTCAATTTAATTATTTTTTCTTTTTTGTAATGGCAAAATATGTAATAACTTACAAAACAAAGTTTATTTTCAAAAATATATTTTTAAATAATATTATAATAAAGATTAGGATTTAATCCGCGCTAATTATAGCGCAATGTAATTTGTTTTAAGAAAACTGTTTTAAAATTTAAGAAAAATTGTTTTTATTTGAATTTTATAATATGTCGAACTGATGATTATAGATTGAGTTGTCAAACAGAATAATTTGTCTATTTAACCCGTTTTGCAGTGGACTAAAATATTATTTGGGATAACCCGCAAAACCTATAATTTTGAAAACATAAATATAATATGCACGGTTTAATGACTCGANATTGATTATTATTTAAAAATATATAATATTAAAAATAATTAAAAAAAAATAAATAGTAAATAACTTCTTTAATAATATATAAATACTTTCCATATTCTCATCAATAATTTAAAAAATAATCATATTATTTCCTATTTCAATTATTTTTTTATTTGTAATCATATGAAACAAAATTCATTTTCAAAAATATTTTCTTAAATAATATTATAATAAAGATGCATCTGATCTTCTGGTTATGAAATTAATAATTATTAAGGTATTCTTAAATCCTTTCACAATATTCAAGATGTTTTTGTCGATGTTGAGTCACTCAACTAATCAACCAGTACTAAAGTTTAATGGGTCGGAAGTTTATTTGGGCCGAGTTTAATGGGCTGAAAACCAGGCCTTAACATGTGTCATGTTGCTTTCGTGATCCATAAATGTAAAAAGTATTACGGAGTTAGGGTCCCTCCTTCTTTTCACTATAGTGAAGGAAGTAAGAAGAAATATTTTTTTTTTTTTTGTTCAACTAAGAAATCTATTTAACTACAAAATGTGTTGCTTTTAATTAATTGAAAAACCAGAACAAGGTTCCAAAAACCCAGAAAACAGAGCATGAAAAAAACCACCAGTCCTACACAGAGGTTATTGGCTTTTCCAAGGCAAAAAGAGTTTTCAGCCACGACATATCCCCAGCTCCGACATAAAATGGACATCGATCTTTGATTGTCGCACTTCGAGCTATAAGGAAAGCACCTTTGTTTGCAGTCGGTTCTTCAAATATCCATTTCCACTATACAAATATTGATGTGCACACATGTATATTGAGGAAAGAAAACTAAAAGTAAAAAAATTCTAAAAACTATTACAATCAGCATTCTATATAGTAACATATTTACATTTAACACGTTTTTATAATTTATGCTTTTATATTTTTTTATTACGTTGTATTCACCTTCTTTTGATCCCTCTTAAGGGACATCATTTGGAGCATACAATGAGTTTGATTACAACAGAGTAGAGGAGATAGAACATTTGTTTACACACGTGAGAGTAAAAAGGAAAAAGGAGGAAGAAAGTTTAGATTACTAGCCAATCAAAATTTTTTGTTTAAATAAAAGATTTTAAAAACAAAACAAAACAAAAAACTAGTTTTTAATTTAAAAAAATTGTTTTGCTCAGAAGCCCGACAAATTTTGAGCCGGTCATAAGAGCATTCCAAAAACCTGTGAGGCTACAGACAACAACAAAAAACAGGTGAGCTCTACTTTTTGGCTGAGAGACATCAACTGGGAACATTCAATCCCCAATTAAAAAGCTTATCTCTTTGTGGGTAATCTATCCCGCACCACGATCTAGAATTAATAAGAAAGCTTGTTTTGGTATCTTTACCAATTTGAACCAAGAGACAGAAGGAGAGGCAAAATGCAACCTTTTCTCTGTGAGAGAAGTAGAAAACCGACTTGAAAAGTGTAACTTCCTCGAGAGAAAGATGTCCTCTTGGCTCTTGAACAAAGATGTGTCAATGAGATTTGTGTGTAAACATATGAGATTTTTGATAAATTTCATTCTAGATAAAAAAATGTATGGTAGTAATTAATAAAATATTATTTTATGATATTTTCTTATCATATATGACATCTGTTCCATTTTTTTTTTCTGTAACTCTGAGACTTTTGATTGAACTTTCTAGCACTTGTGCAAGAGTTTGCAGATATTAATTATTGTTATGCAGGTAGACCTTTACGGTAACTAACCATAACTAAAATTGCATTAGAAGAACTTAAGTCATGATTGTATCAAGCTTCATAGTGTAGACATATAAGTCCTAAGATCATCAAATTTTTATTTATTTTCTCGGCAATAAAATCTATATATGTCGTAGGCATACCTTTTGATGCACAGCGTATAATTGATATCATTATTATCAATATAAATATGTATTATTTCTATTTTTTGTATTTTAGTAGTTTTCTTATTTTAATTAGGATTAGGGGTTTTAGTTTATTATAAATAGCATGTTTATTGTTTTCATTCGGTTGTTGTTTTTTTAATAAAGAATTTTGGTACATCTATCGAGATTTCAACAAGTTCAAGAAACAGGTTTCAAAAAAGATTCTCTCGAATCTTTTGGTTGAGCTGCAGGGCCGGTTTAACTAAGGGGGCGATCGCCCTATGGCCATGCCAATTTTTGTTTTTTTTTAAGTTTTGGTTTAGATAATTTTTTTTATTTATAAATATATATAAAATAGATCAATTTTACAACCAAAAGAATTCAGATATATGTTTTTCAATTTTCATAACCAAATTTCTAAAAATCTTATATAAAATACTTAAAAAATTTTATATGTTTAAAAAAAAATCAAAAATCTTTTTTTTTTTTTAATGTAAATAGCCTACAAAAAATTTATTGCCTAGAGAGCCCGAAAAATATTAAGCCGGTACTGTTGAGCTGGCAAGTCCCAATTAAATCATTTGAATCTATTGGTTGAACTGTTTATTGTTGCTTCCGCTCTATCACCTTTGCATTTATGTTTTTATTTATCTACGTAGAAAAGGCACACAATAAACAAGATATCTATAGAATATTCAATATACAAAATAAATTAAAATCCAATTTCTTGTTCTCGGTTCTGTGTTGCTCAATTGCATGTAAGGCACATGACATGACCACATGGAAATCTTCAAAAGGTAAAGTCCCGAAAGTACAATACTCTTTAATTCTCTTTACATGCTTTAAGCCCTAAAAAGCCACATATATGAAAATTATGAATCTTTCATCCTAAAAAAAAAATGAATCCAACTCTCATTCTCATCTTATAACAAGTAAACCTGGACCAAAACATGTAATATATTCATTTAGTTCCAAAATACTAGTGATGTGTGGCGGACCCAGATTTTTTTTTTTAATGGTGTCAATATATAATATTATTAGAAACAAAATATTGTTAAATGAATCATGAATATAAAACTTAGATATAATGGGGTCAATATACCAAATTTTACCAATTATGAATATGAAACCTAGATATAATGGGGGGGGGGGTCAAATAATCAAATTTACCAATATATTACTGTTTTTTTCAATTTTTACATACAATTAAAAATATATATATATATTAAAGGGTGTCATATGACACCCAGATTTAAACCTGTATGAAACATATTTTTGCCAAGAAAAAACAAGTAAACCTGAAATTACTCAATTTATTACATGCACAATCCCCAGCTCGTTGGAGATATTTCACCAAAAAATCTCTTTTAGACATGCATTGGTCATGTAAAAGCTTTTCGTTTCATATAATACATATTTGTATGAAACTTAAAAACCTATGGGTTTGAATATTGTCCTTACATATTTTCCGGACTTGATGCATTCCTCATTTTCACACATCTTGGTACTTAGAAACCCACTTGGTTACCTTGTCGCATTTCCTAATCACTTGAAGAGAAACTGATGAAACTCTGAGCCAAATGTTTTTCATGTCTTAGTTTTGGCAGGTCATGTAATGTTCTCGTGTTTAATTTTCGCCATTAATCTAGTCGTTGTAACCGTCGAAAAATCAACGGTTATGGTATATGCTAATATCGCTGTAACGGACAAAACAAAAATCCATGTAGTGGTATATATTTATTGTCGTAACCGCTATCCTTAAAAGTTTTTCGTAAATTTCTAAAGCGTTATTTACTTTTTCAGATATTTTAAAGCGTTATTTTCGTGATTGATCAATAAGATGGATGAAAGATTTACATCGATATCATCTCATCGAAAAACAATGTAGAAGTCCGTTGGTTAAAACTTCTATAATCAAATCAAGACTCTATGCATAAACTTGCTTTGAAGTCCTTCAATCTGTTCAAGGTTGTAGAAGGCTCTTTAGTTACATGAATTTCGAAACACAACAGGATATTCATAAGATTCAGAATCATACAATCTTGAGGATTTTATATATTTGGTAACTACATGAATGAAAAAGAACAAGATTTCGATACGTTAGATTAAGTGATTACCTTTCATACCTACCCAAAAGGGTTTTACACATACTACTATGAGCCATATATATACATACATATGTGTGAACTCAATAACTTTTTCAATATACGAAGGTAAGTCATATGGTAAAATGGGCTTCTAATATCAATTTTTCTTTTTCTTTTTTTGTGAAGTCAAGCATATAACAAATAATGTATATGGTTCAGCACAGAACCGCCCTAGTGATTAAAAAAAGAAGAGAAAATGTTGACGGAGAAGTTTATCTAAAGACGAATTCAATCAAATATTCATACTATAATAAACTAAATTCAAAAGTAAAAGAACCCCAAATAATTAAGAAGATGTCATTATCATAAAATGATTTTTTTATTTTCAAAAATTAAAATATTTAGTTATAGCTATTTTACGGACATAATTTTCGATTCTAAAAAGGTGGTCTGGTAGCGGCTCCGGCTCCCCAACCAAGCAAATGAGGATCACCGGAAAACTGATCATAACCACTCATATTACCTCTTAACTCTCCCTGACCGGCTCCAGACGGTGGTGAAGCTGACGTGTCCGGCGGTGGACCTCCTCCTCCGACTTCTCCTACGCCTTCTCCTCCTTCATCTTCAAGCGGAAGCCTTTCGAAAGTTGCGTTAGAGAACGATGCAGCCATTAGTATCACTGGACCCGAAGCCACAAGCGGAGCCATCACGCTTCCTCCGATCACCTGACCTTGCCCACCCGCAAGAAAGATTGACAGACCACCGGATCCCGGTGGCGCGGGCGGCGGAAGCACTGTACCAGTGAGGGAAAGAATGTCAAACCTTCCATGTAAAGTCACGACCCCTCCGGCTCCGGCTACGTCTCCAATTCCACCATTATTCCCATGAGTCGTCACCGGCTGGCGGAGAGCGACGTTAGCCACCGTGCCGTTACCACTGAGAACGGAGACACCTCTCCCTCTCCGGCGAGCGTAAGTGTTGACGCTCTCAACTATGTCGGCTCCAGATGAGACTTCAAGAACGTGAGATCTAAGCACGTTGGGGCTATCTCTTGTCACAATCACCGGTGGCTTCGGCTTGTTTTTAGATCCCGGAGGACGTCCACGTGGACGCTTCCCAGGAGTTGAGCCCGAGATTACCGGGTCGGAATCGGGTCGACCCGGATCCTTGTTGGAGTCAGATTCATCATCTGACTGAGGCTGAGGTTGAAGTTGAGGATGAGGCTGGGGCGGCTGAGGCTGAGACTGTGGTTGAAGCTGGTGGTGAAGCTCAGGCCTAAAGAGGTTGTGGAAGTATCTAGAAGCTCCTCCGGATTGATCGTAACCACCGTCCATCACCGCCGCATCTACTAGTTCTTGTTCTTGTGGCTCATATATAATGATATTGTGAGAGTGAAGATTTCTTCATATAGGAGGTGAGATCCAGTGGAGAAGTCAAATTTCAGGGAGTGAAGAGCCAATAGCTTGGGTTGATCGGTTACACAAACCGACAAAAACAGAGCAAAGAGACACAAATCAAAAGGGTGCTACTTGTGTGTTAAACCCTAACTCGCTTTAGGGCAAGAGAGGAGCAGATTCTTCACTCGAGACGGCATCGTATTAAGTGATGTGAAAAAGAAATTTTTGAGAAGCTTCAAATCATTTCATGTGCTAGAGTGAGTGTCTCTGCAATACTTTTGTTGAACGATGAAAGCCAAAAAAAAAAAAAAAAAGCAATTGACACACCGAGAATTTAGCTGAAAATCATTCCTACATTTTTATAAAATTTAAATCTAATACGAATAGTGACCTTTTTTTTTTTGAAATTAACGATAGTGGCATATTAATATATTATATATATATATATAAGCATAATCGCATATTAATAATATAATATACATGGGAACAACAAAATCCAAGAGAAGACGAGGGTTTCGAGTTTTCTTCTCTGGATATATTCGTTTTCTTTTTTGGCTAATAGCTTCAAGCGGAGAAAATAAAAGAATTCCTTTTAGACTTGAATTTAAAAGAGAAATTAATTTAAGGAAAATGTTTGCAATTTACAAGCCGAAAATCATAGAAGATTGAAAAACAGCCTTTATAGACTTGGAAATTAATAGAAGATTAAAAAACAGCCTTATAGAAATCAAACATATTTACTAAGTAGTAATTTAGTGGTTTTAAAAATTAAAAATATCCAGAAGCGCTAATTCAGTTTTACTTGAGACTTGGAAATAACGATTTACGTTTTAAACACTAACTACGTCACCAAAAAAAAAAAAAAAAACTAACTAAATTCTAATCCGCACGCCCGCAGAATAAATTTTTTAAAATTATATAATAGTGGGTATATTTTTTTTTTTTAACTGTTTTGGGTTTTTCCGTCTTTTTTGGGAAACAATCCATCTACACAAGAAGTAACGCATTGAGTGCCCGGAAAACACGATTGATGGGTGTTTTCCGAGGACACTCCGACGCTCTAAAACAAGAGAAACAAGGACCACAGTTATGACGTATGGTCCGGAGAGAGTCGGAAAATAGGATAGAATGGTTGAGAGACTTTGGGTCCGAAAAGGGGGTGGATCCACAAAGTATATGGAGTTAGTGAGGTTATTTGTGGTGAAGAAAGTGGAAGAGATAAGAGATTTGTGATGTTTCCGGCCAATGAACGGCTGAAGATCGAGTGTTTTGACGGTGTCGGAAAGTCCGGAAGGGTTAAGTGTTTAGAGAGAAAAATAGTCTTTGTGAATAGTAAAAGATTTTAGGTCACAAAGTTTGCCCCCTGTCTCCGGGGAGCGCATGAGGTTTTTCTAGAGTATACATGTCATGGGTCGTATTTCCTCAGATCGGGTCGCGTCATGGATAGTATGAGCTTGCTCCTTTGTACGACGTGCTTTAGTGCTTTTCATGTGTCTAACCCTGCCAGCGAACGGCTCTATCCCACACTGAGTTGTCCTTGCTCTGTCATTAGCGGGTTTGGCGATGCGTGGTCTGTTCATCCCATATTGCACGCCTTTCGAGGCCTTGTGTTACGTCGTTTTTGCCTGTTGTTGTACATGAGACCAAGTAGCGTGATTTTTCCGCTACGTCCCTAGGCGCCAACATTTCAAAATACAAAGTGTTATATGTGGAGGGAAAATAAAAATAGACTCGCGTGTGCTAAGTCTCTTTTACCTTCCCGATAACCTAGTAAAAGGTATCAGGTTCGTCTCACCTTTCCGGGTATTGCTATATGGTTATTCGAGATCTTATCTTCCTGGGCATTGCTGCCCGGTTTATGTTGGTTTAGTTGGGGAGTTGACATGTATCTGCCCGAGTCACTCATCTCCCTACTACCGCACTCTCCAGGTTACATGGCTCGAGTTGGCGGATTCAGAACGGTTTTGGGAGAAGGTGGTGAGATACATCATGTCCTAACATTACCTAAGGTTCGACCACCCAGCCTCATGATCGTACCCCCTCAAAGTGGTACGCATTTAGGTTAAGTGGCCGTCTAATCTACGGTGACACATTCATACATCTTGCCCTAACATGTCATATGTTTCGATCACCTAGCCTTGTAACCTTACCCTCTCTAAGTGGTGCGTTTTTAGGATAAGTGAACGTCTAGTTTATGATGATACATGTCACATTCTAATTCGTCGATCTCATGAGGGATTATTTATCCCTCATGATCGTACCCCCTCAAAGTGGTACGCTTTTAGGTTAAGTGGCCGTCTAATACGGTGACACGTTCATACATTTTGCCCTAACATGTCCTATGGTTCGATCACCTAGCCTCGTAACTGTACCCTCTCTAAGTGGTGCGCTTTTAGGATAAGTGAACGCCTAGTCTATTATGATACGTGTCACCCTCTGATTCGCCGATCTCCAAATTTTTTAATTAAGTTTGTATATACTTTTATTTTCTTAGCATAATGGTTTATAGTAAATCAAATGATTTTGTGGGGTATTTTTGTTGTTGAATGTGTTTAGTTTTTAAAATTTGGACCAAAGTCCATGTTGTAATTCAGTCTGCGCGGGTCCAAAATCAAAAATGTGTAAATTGATATGTTTGACAATATGTTTAATATTTTTAATGAGACATGTTGGGTAACAAAAAGTGCTCATATTTGGCAGAACTAGCTAAAGTTATTTCGGGGCTCTTGGGCTAAAAAAAATTTCCGGACCCTTAAACAAAAAAAAAAAAAAAAAATTTCTGTTTTGAAATTAACATAACATTTTTTAACCTCTTTTATTTTAGATTTGTTTATACATTTGGTTATGGAAATAAAAAATATATATATCTAAATTTTTTTGTTTGTTAAAGTTGATATTCTTTTGTATATATTTTTTTAAAAGGAAAAAAAAAAATCTAGATGAAAACTTTAAAAAAAAAAAAAAAATTGGGCCCCAAATATCATGGGCTCCCGGACCGCTCCCTCCTAATTAAGCCGGCACTGCTTTTTGGCAACAAAATGTGATCATGTTTTAATAATATAGATGACTAAACATACATTAAAGAACATTATGGATGTAAGGTCCAAAACTTGTTAAAATATTTAACAAAAAAAAAAACAAAATCAAACATAAAATTTAAATGTAAAGTGGAATGGAATATAAGGATTAGCGTTGAATCCAACTGATCGCCTTGAGCGTGTGCATGTAACGCCTTTGATGTTTAATATCATCTACAGAAACCAAAATTACATCTTATCAAAATACAGTTTTGGTCTCGGTAGGTTGTAAGATCATCTCCAATCCTATCACATTTTCAACTTCAAATGTTATTTTGGAGTAAGTTTCTTTCCAATTCTGCCATATTTTCAACTCCAAAATAAGAATTGCCATTTTTTCTCCAAATATGGAATAACTCCATTTTCCACTCCAAAATAGAGATGAACTTTTTTATTTACAAAACAGTTCTTCAAAATTTTACATTTTATAAATTTTTACTTTTTTTTTTGACAAATGTAATGTACTATATATATTTAATTTAAAAGAAATGATAGGTAAATTTAAAAATTGAAAGCAAAAAAATATAATAGCATAAACTGATAATAAATTTAAAAATACAAAAAAGTACTGAAATTAGAAATAACATAAAATAAATTTAATGCAACAACGACTAATAATAATCCGGTAAACCACTTCCGGATCCACCAAGACCATTAAAATATTTTCCAAATGAACCAGATTGAGGCGGATTTTGTTGATATTCTTGTTGCTCGGCCATTTTTCGTAAAATTCGTGTTTTTCAGTCTGAACATATACACAAAGATTCGGATCTTGTATCGAGTTCAAATCTTGGAACAAAAATTTGTTTTTTTCCTTAAATTCTTTCAAGACGTAGTTCTTACTTTGAATATCCAAATGTTGTTGTCTTTGGGCATTTGTCTTCTTTAATTGCTCTAAAAGTTGCTTATTTCCTTCTTCTAAAGAGTTGATAACAGTTGATGTTCCATCATCAATTTTTCTTTTTTTTTTGGATTTTTTTAGTCCACTTGGTCGTTGAGAAAGAGATTCGCCAATAATCTCATCACCATCTATATTCGGAGAAAATGAAGGCAAACTTGGAGATGCTTGTGTAGCAGAATCATGGTTAGAATTTTCCGTCTCTGAAGATGTGTTTCCGAAACCACACGGGTTTGATACTTCCTTAGTAGAGGTGACACCATCTTGAAACTTTTCAAAATTATTTACAATATTCCAAACATAATCGAATTTCTAACCCTTTTTAAAATTTGGATCTTCCGCTAACATTAATGTTTTGGCTTGATTGAACTGCATATCATAAAAAAAATTATTATTTAAACAAAAGAAAAGATAAGTAATTTTTAAAAATATGTATTAAAACTCAAAATATCATCATTTGATAATGGTTAAATTTAAATAATATCATAATTTATAGAAGTTTTGAAAAAAAACAAATTAATGGGTTAATTTGTAAATTTTATAGATAAAGTGTATTATTTAGCAATTAACAATAATAAATAAAGAATATATCTAGAATATTCTTTTTATAATAGAAAATGAAGAAATACATTCGAGAGAAACTCAACTCTATTTTAAAAATAAAAATGAAAAAATACATTGGAAATCGATGTTCTAAGCTATTTAGAAGCCCAGTCACGTAATATATGAAAAGAAAAAAACGTTCCTTTCTTTCAAACTGATATGAATTATATTTAGTAAAATATAGTTATGCATAATTGCTTTTCAACGTTTCAGGATACTTATAATTGTTTAACCGTACTTTATTGACTAATTAAGAAGATTTTATATTAATTTGCACGCATATTCTTTCCTCTATGCTGCTACTCGATCTTCTGCCAAATTAGGTTTTTTCCATCAAATTAGGTTTCCCACCTGTTTTATAAAGAATATAATTATATATCCACTTTTACTGCACTAGAAGGGGGGACATAACTAGAATAGTTTATGGCGTAGTAGCGAAGAACGAATAATTAATTATCTAGTTTTTAATATTAAATGAATAGAGTATCACAACTTTATTTCATGAATCATTAATAATAATACATATGTGCATATCTTAAAGCATTTGTGTGCACAACATATTAACATATTCGATGATAGAAGCATGTTACTTAGTACTTTATATTCGTTGTGTAAGCTTTAGAATACATATGTGTAAGCTTTAGAATATGCAAAATAGTATAGATCAAACGAACAAACATAATGAGTTTGTAGATAACATAAGACTTTTAATATACCTCTGGCTCTAACACTATTCCGTAACCTAAAATCGAAGAAAACTGAAGGCTAACTGGAAATTGGACCAAACATAAACTACAATATCCTTTTATGAAATAAAAAAAAAACATAAAAGAAAAATGACGATAACCACACTGAAAATTAAAACTTGATAATAAAAATAATAATAACCGAGGTGGAAAATCACTTGTTGATACTTGGTTTTAGCCAATATCAACATAGAAAGTCTAATTTGTAAACTGAAAAAATAGGAAACGCGGAGGGAGAACTAGGCAAGTGATAGTCTTGAGAAGAGTAGAGACCGAACTCTGGATATACTTGTACAGATCTAAATCGATTTTATGAAATAGTTTGTATCGATTTTAGAGTGTAGTAGGATATATATTGAGATATTATTATTATTCTGATTATAAAATATTAGAATTTAGAATGGAATGACGCACGTTCAATAATTTTTCTCTCCTAAAAAATCGCTCTGCCTTCTCTCCTCACTTTTCTGTAAACCAAAATCATTTTTTTTTTTTTGACGATGGCCGTCGTCCTTCCGACGGTGGCCGTCGTCCTTCCGACGGTGGCCGTTATCCTTCTGACGGCGGTTCCGTGTTTTAGAGCATGTGTAATGGGGGTGTTTCATTAAAACACCCACCACTAAAAAAATAAAAAATAATAAAAAGAGAAAAAGAGATGGCAGAGAGTGTCTCATTTAAGACATCAATGAGAGACACTCATGCCACATGTCCATTTATTATTGGTTCTACTCTTTTTTAAAATTAAAATTTAATAATAAAATCAAATTCTATTAAAATACTAATATTAATTTGTTGAGACACCTTTTTGAGAGACTCACCATTGCAGGTGCTCTTAGTTTTCTTTTTCTTTGCTTTTTCTTCCTTTGTATGTTCTTGGTGGCCGGTAGTGATGGATTCGATTATGAATCTAGATTTGTAGATCTCTCTGAGATAGATCTGGAATTATTTTCGTTTTCCTTTCGGGTTTAACATCTTGTGTTTATGAATTTTAGTCTTAGGGTGCGGTTGGATCAGAGAATTAGTTGCTTTCGGAGGAATTTTGGTTGAAAAGAATTCACCTTGAATGGATTTTTAAGATCTACTTTGGTTTGGCCTCCGTCGTTTTGATTTGCGGCTTGGGGTTCAACCATCTTTGATTCTCTTCTTCCTTGCAATCAGCTAGGGTTTGATCTTTGTAGTCGCTTCGTCTCTGTTTTGGGTGTGCTAGGTTATGGAGAAGTTGTGTTTTGGAGGAGTGTTTTATCTTGATCGTAGAAGCAACGGGACGTTTGGTGAGCGTCGTTTTTTCTGTTTTGTGCAGAAACTCCGGGTCCATCTCAAGGAAAGGAGCTTTGGCTCATAAGGAGCATATTGTCGTTGGGAGTCGTTAAGTTAACAACAGTTCAGATACTTCGTCTTCATGGGTTGGCTTTCAGCGGTTTTAACTCTGTGGTTTCAGATGATCTCTTTTGGAACAATATAATGAGTTCCTGCTAGTGGTTTAACCCTAATAAATTTCGGTTTTTGGTTGTTCAGGTTCTTGTAACCCTCCTTTTCATTGTTGTTTTTACTTTTAGTGGTGTTTAGCTTTTAAAATTTTTATCTGTTTCAGTTGATTTTTTAGTTTGTCAGTTTAGTTTTCGGGGATATATCTTTGTTCCGCCGGCTTTGATTTTAGGAGTTATCTTTGAATTCGCCGGCTTTATACTTCGGAAGAACTTAGTCTCTTGCTGGCTCTGTGTATCATGAGGTTTAACCTTTCAATAGAAAACTTTTAGAGAAAACAAAAAAAAAAGAATGGAATGACGCATTAGAAAATTCTCAAGGTATTGGCTACTTGTAGAAAAAGTAGAAATGTGAATGTTGAGACCAAAAATAAAATTGTAAACTAGTAACGATGTTGGCACATTAATAGGCCCTACGCGAAAGCAAATGAGACTCTCGAGCAGAGCCGTTCATTTACATGACCAGAGCAATCGGACGACTCGTGACGTGTCGATGCAATCGCACAGTCTGCTTGATCCACACATGCATGGAGCAAAGTCACGTCCGGTCAACATGTCAGAGCAGAAGCTGAGCTGTTTTACCACGTGGAGGTTTTCCCCGATCCGTCTTACTACGCATAGCTATTAAATGTACCTCGAGTCTCGTATTTATTTTTTCTTTTTTAAAAAAAATGATATCAAAATTCTGAATTTCGACCCTTGAACATCAATTCCTTTCAGTTCTGATTCAAACTTTAAAAAAAAAAAATTTTAAAGATGCACTTGAAAATGATTGCATGTTTATAACATGATTATCTTACCACAATAAAAAAAAAATTTATAACATGATGCACGACATATCATACAAGTTTTATTACTATAGGAAAATACGACTTGAGTTTGAAATCAACAATATTGGTCAAATCTTCTAAGCTGCAATTTAAAATATATATTATTTGACACTACATACTTGCTTCAAATAGTGACATTAAGAGTTTTTTTAAAATTAGTTAGTGGTGTGCGTAGATTCCTACAAAACTATCATATCAAGTTAGTCACTGGAGTAAAACATTTGTGACAAAACCATTTATACAATATATATTGTATTTAATTATACATTTGAAACCAAACATGTGACCTCCGAATGGATCGAATCTATTTAGTCTTCGTTGGACATCACCTTGCATAATGCATTGCATCTATTATCGGCAATTAGAAAAGTACTATTAATACCCAATTACCCATACAAAATTGAATTCTTTTCCATCCTTATTGTCCACGTGGCATATCTCGACTGATTAGATTTTTGTTCTTATTAAAAGATCGGAGCCGATGGGGGATGAATCCAAAACTTGGAGTCTATCAGCTTCACAATGTATAAAATATGCATAGTATATATTATATGGTTAATCAAAAAGAAAATTATATGGCTAAATTAGAAACTAATGTAATTATTTTCCAACAATCCAATGAAGCGACTAGTAGTCTAGTACAATAACAAGGTAATAAAAAAAAATTAAACCAAAAAGTAATAAAAATGATCTTATATTGTTGACAGAAGTATCATAAATAAATATAAGGATATAACTTTTAAAAAGGAGATAGTAACTTTTAACCGAGCGGTGGTGGTCTAATGGTTCCCACTTGTGAAAGAATTACCATGTTGGTCTAGGATATTGATGGTCTAGTGGTTCCCACTTGTGAAGGAGTTGCTATATTGGTCTAGATTAAGGATCGATTCTCCGCAAGCGTGGAATTATCTAATCACTACTATTTGGTCAGTCGAAAATAATGTCATGCTTTACGTTCATTTAAAAACTCAATGATTAGACTATTCGACAATATCATTTATCCATGAGATTCGTCGGATGATAAAAGTTCTAATTACCTTTGGTATAAAAAAAAATTACGGGACAACATTTTTGACAATAATACACTTTCTCAATTCCATGGCGACTTGTGATCTGCTGCCACTAACTCAGTAACCCCATCCACCAATTATCATGTCTTTTTCATTATTATTTTATTAGCTTTAATGCCAAAAAGGTAACAAAACCAAAACTAAAGTCCATTCGAACTTTAGTGCTTTTTCCAAATGGCTTATCTTTGTTTTTTTTTTTTTTTTTTTGTATTCAATCAGTTGGATTTGAACAACAATCACGAAAGATGAAGTACACTAAAAAAAAGGCATTGAATAGTGTATACATATACAAATAGTTAAAATATTTGGTTTACAGGTATTCTTCTAAAGAATTAACCTCATATGCCAATGATTACAAATATTTGATTTTTTTCTACATAAAATAAAAAAAATGAACCAACTCATATTAGGTTAGTTGTTAGTAATTGTGCATACCTTAGATGGAGAAAAAAATAACTCTTGTCCCACACTCTACTATAGATTCATGAGTTAGTCTGTGTTTAGGTTTGGAATCCCCATTCGAAAAAAGAAAAAAAAATGTTACATGCATCTACACTTTTATTTACATAGAGGAGAAGGATGAGCGCAAATTACCAAATTGGCTCGAGAAGATAAGTCCCACATGTTCACGTAACCATTGTGGACTTTGTGAGTTATTGTCGAGGGCTTGGGCCCAAGTAAGAGACCCACACAAATAGGACAAATTCAAGTAGTCGTCTACCTGAACACAATGACGTGGCAAAAAATCGAGAGACGTGAACAAAACAGCATATTCGGCCCATAAAATTTGAAATTTGAAATTTATGTACCAATAGAGAAAACAAAAAGCAGAAAACCAAAGATAAAAACAGACGATTACAGAGATAACAAAGAAACATAAAGAACGAAAACTAAAATTTACAACTAATTACAACTAAAGACTTAATCGAAGAACGAAATAAACAGCGAAAACAAGCAAAGACGAAAAAGACAACAAACAACAAACTTTGAAGAAGAAAACCGAGCGATTCAAAAGTCACATCAAGCCAACGAGACTTGTAATCAAAGTTGCAATGAGAGACTGTGATCCTAGGCCACCTTCAAACCTTAGAGGAGACATCTACCATGTCTAAGCTCGGACTCCTATATATGCCCGTGAGATGAAAAATTGCTTAACTCAAGCCTAGTCATGGGCATATGGTTATTCGGTTCGGTTCGGTTATTTCAGTTTTCGAATGCGTTCGGTTATGTTTTTTACTATCTATATAAGAACCGAACGGTTTTTGGTTCTATTTTGGTTATTTCGGTTAACCAAAATATGTAACTGGAACTAAAACTATTTCCTAGTAATGATCTCAAACAAACACAAACATATGCTCACAATATTTTCTTTCTTTCTAACATATAACAGCTAAATAAAATAGGATCCCAAGCAAACACAAACAGCTCACATCATTTTTCAACAACAAGTTACAACAATAAGAGAAAAGAGACATCATTTTTCAACAACAAGTTACAAATAATAAGAGAAAAGAAGAAAGGTTACCGTTGCAATAAGATGATTAATGAGTCTAATGACTGAGCTTAATCGCTTTCTCTCTCAATCTCAAACTCTAAACAAGAGAAAAATAAAGAGTGAGAAGTATTCCAAACATAAAATTGACAAAAAAAAAACTAAAAATGAAAGATTTTACTTTTCTCAAGTTTGTCTTGTTCATCAATATCAGCAATCATCTGTGTGAAGTTTTCCACTCCTTTTTCACCTAAGTGATGATCAGACTTCATCCATTGCTCAGTACACATCAAGACCTCAATCATGTAGTGAGTCAGACAACTTCTCTGTGGGGTTACGATACGGCCACTGGTGCTAAAAAAAGACTCAGAAACCACAGAAGAAACCTGCATTGCTAGGACATCCTTTGCTATTTAAGATAAAATAGGGAACTTATGACTATTAAGTTTCCAATATGATAAGACATCCCACTCTATTCCCAAAGGATTGCTGAGTGGATTTTCAACACTTTCCTTTAAGTATATGTCCATTTCATTGCTTGTATCTATGATTCCTTCATTAGTCACTATCTGGTTGAAAACAGACTCTATTTTTTCTAATCCAGGCACAATATCCGGAGCCACAAAACCAACTACATTCCCCTGAGATGTCGCAGTACAACCAAAAGGAGTTGCTGCGGTCCCTATTGCCCGTCCCACATGTCCCTTATATTCCTCAAACAACCTCTTCAGAAAATCATCAAGAGAAACATACATCATTTTGGACTTTAAAGAATCTTTCCCATAAAGCATATCAAAGGACAGAGAAGCAAATTTTATCTTTCTCCTTGGATCAAAGACAGAAGCAACGATGACAAGTTTATTGAGATTTTCCATCCCATCCCAATACTTGTCAAATTTATCTCTCATAGCATCAGCTCTTGCATACAAAGTGGAGTCAACACTATTACTCAATGCCATCAGACTCCTTTGTATTTCACGAATCTCATTGTAGCACTTATGGGAATTCACATGAATAGATGATAAAACAACCAAAGTCGAGCTGTAGAAGAGAGACAAATACCTATTCATGATTTCTACAATATCCCAATCAACTTTCAAAGGCGGTCAAATTCTTTTTTTTTTCCTTTCTCCAGTTCCTCAAAATACTCATTGTAAAGCTTATCTTCAGATTCCATTCTATCAAATGCTAACCTCCACTTAACAGCCCTAGTTAACATCAGATAGGTAGAATTACACCTAGTCTTAATATCTAAACACAATCTTCCTCTAGTCATTTTACCCGTTTCAACTCGAAGCTCAAAAGATTGAAGTCTCGGACCTGAAGATCTCACATATGTCACCGCATTACGCACAGCAAAAACATTCTTATTCACATCATGCAATCCATCTTTCACAATTAGGTTCCATATGTGAGCACAACAACGCATATGCATACACTCATCATTTAAAACCAAAGCATCAGTTCATGTTCCTTGTAATGCTTCTTTAAACTTGGCAAGAGCATTGGTATTTGCAGTAGCATCGTCAACAGTTATGGTGAATATCTTCTCTATGCCACAGTCACTTAAACACTGAAGCAAAACAACGCAAATAGTTACTCCTTTGTGATCCAAGACATGCTTAAAACCGATGATAAACTTCTGTAACTTCCAACTAGCATCAATAAAATGAGCAGTGATTACCATGTAAGTTGCACCTCTCGTCGGAGCAACCCATATGTTTGTAGTAAGAGACACTCTTTGCTTAGATACAGTAAGCATAATCTTCAGAGCTGCCTTTTGTCTGACATACATCTCCACTATATCTCTCATGGCTGTCCTTCGTGAATGAGGCTTGTAGAGCTTTACTCGACTACAAAAGTTTCTCCAAGCCACACTCTCGATGAAAGAAAGCGACAACTCACCCAAAATAAGCATCTCGTTTGATGCATATCTGAAAACAGCTTTTGTAACTTTGCTCAATATCACATTACCACCATCACCCTCACTTAAAACATGCTGAGATTGAGACTGTCTTTGAAGCCAGGCCAAGTGTTGCTTGCATTTACCAAGGTAAGTTCTCAAATTTGAAGTTCCGGATGTGCTTGCACAACTTAAATGCATACCACAATAATTGCAGTTGCATTTATCCTTAAGCTTATCTACTCTTGTAGAGTGCTCCCAAACAAGAGACCTTGTAGTTATGCCTTTCTTCCCAGTAGCTTGCGAAGTAGCTCCACCACTTGTTGCTTGGTCTGTTTCTTTCCTTTTGCTTCCACTACCATCAACTTCAGTTAACTCTTCATCAAAGCAATTCGTGTTATCTTGACATGAAAACTTCATCTGCAAAAGAACAATACAAACAGAAACTTGAGCTTTAAACAACATAAAGTCGAGCTTAGAACAACCAGACTAAACACGAACTTAAAGCAAGACTCAAGAGATTACATAAACTAGAGCTTAGAACAACATAAACTCGAACACGAACAACCAGACAGAACACGAACAACATAAACTCGAGCTTAAAGCAAGAATCAAGAGATCACATCACTTACCGAATCCTTATGCTTGTGTCGAGACTCGAGACGAGAGCTTCAGATCGTGTTCTTTGTGGTGGTGGATTCGAGTCGCCGCCGAGAGTCGAGAAGTTTCAGAGAAAGAGATAATGAGATTAGTCGAATTAGGGATTTAGTCGAATTAAGAAAGAAATAAACTTTCTTATTCCTTTATGTTAAATAAAATGTAATGAATTGTCAAGTTTCACAATTGGTCTAGTTTGTTGCACACTAAGTAAAAGACTTGGTGGTCTGCGGTTCGATACTTGGGGGAGGTAAACATATTTTTATGTTTTTGAACTTTAGTATTTGATATTCTTGGATATCTATTGGTTATCGGTTATATAACCGAACCGAACCATAACCAATGGATATCAAAAATAAAAACCATTCGGTTATTGTGAAGGAACCATAACCAAACCGAACCATCAATTTCGGATTGGTTTGGTTTGATTTCCTTCGGTTCGGTTATTATGTCCAGGACTACTCAAGCCAATGGATTGATTCATATGGCTCTTGTACGCTACTTTCAATTTCGATTTATTTAGATAACAAAAAATAATGTATATTTGGAACAAATCTAAAATTTAAATATCACGAAATATAGTTTTTTAAAACTATCAATTTCCAATATCAAATTAAGAGTTTTTCATATATTTTATTAAATCAAGTTTTGGTCCGTAGGAGATAGTCTTGTGGAACGATTTTTATTGGCTCTGTCTGATTTACATGGACGAATAAAAGATTTCGTACTCAAACTTCTTTTGCAAGAAAGTAGACACATACATTCGAAGACACATGATAAGCTAAAGTTATCAAACATGTCTCTAAAGAAATATAAAGAGTATAATTCTGACGCAAAAGACGGTCAGTCTACCGAGTTCTCAGTCATTCCCACCAAATATGAACAATATGTCTCAATTTGAATCGAAAATATTCGCTTTTCTCTGTGTCATGACATAGTTCAGAGTAATCTGTCTATCTCCACGTATAAAGCCAATGCGATAATCATGTAATCCGAAGATTTCATGTCCTATGTGATCTCTATGTCATGACAAGTGACTGATCCATAGTCCATCCGAGACATCAATTGACATGTTGGGATATAGTATATCAAATAAAGAATTACCCCAAAAGAAAACTGATATCCAATCCTAATTGAGTTTTTGAGAGCTCATGGTCGTGTAGAAACCTCTTGTTCAAATTCAAGACATATATATATATATTATATATATAAAAGTCTACAATATGAATACTAATCATGGAACATAATATAAAAGCTAATGATCATTTGACCTAGTGGACCAAAAGAAACTCTTTCTTTGTTCATTTAAAACAACGTTAAAGGTACGTGTCGACCCAAAGATGGGTGGAGTCTTCTGGAGGAAAGAAGATCCGTATCTTACCACTTACCAACAACTACTAGAGAGAGATATCCCAACACACAGGGATTTTTGTTTTTTATATCTACATATTTATTTATATATATAATATAATAAATGAAGAAACAAACAGAGAAAAACTTCTCAGAGAGTGCACTCATGTCCCCAAACGCAACTGCATACATTTTTATCATATAGACACCACATCCTAACAAACAGGACAGAGCTTAGACAAGATCAAAGAGAACACGAATTATCCATGAGAGAGAGAAAGAGGAGAGAGGGAGAATCGAAAATCCCAAATCTCTCTCTCACCCTTAATCCCAAAAAAAAAAAAAAAGATTCAAGTCAAACAAAAACAAAAAAATAAGTTTTTATTGAACAAAAGAAGGCATGCACATGGCTTAATCTGTCCAACAGAGCGATTGTTGAGTGAATGAGTTGTAAAAGCCTGCCTTCTTTGGAATTTTGTCCTTCTTTGAGTTTTGGGCCAGAGAGATGATTCAGATTCAGATCATGTTGTTGTCGCTGTCGTTGCTCCAGAGATGTCTCGGCTGGATCTATTGTATTTCATGTGACTCCTCACAAGTTGTCCAGCTGCAATTGCTGACATTAGAGATAATTCTCCGGCCAATACTGCTCCCGCCACTATCGTCGCTAGCCTCCTTGAGTTCATCCCCGGCGACTCTGTGCTCGCTCCTTTAACTCCGAGCAGGTTTAAACACGCTGATTGAGACGCAAGCTGTGTTCCTCCTCCCACTGTCCCCACCTGAAAATCCAAAATTAAGCCTCTCAATTCCAAGTAAGAACTTCAAAGCGAGCGAGCTTCAGACTTGGAGAGAGATTTGATCAATTACCTCAATAGATGGCATAGTGACAGAGATATGGATATCTTTGCCGTCGTTTATGGCTTCCATCATTGTGATGCATTGAGAGCTCTCCACGTTTTGAGCTGGATCTTGGCCAGTGGCTATGAATACAGCAGAGACTATGTTGCTCGCGTGAGCGTTGAATCCCCCTAGAGAGCCTGCAACAGCAGAGCCCGTGAGGTTCTTGAGCATATTGAGCTCGACCAAAGCAGCCACGCTCGTTTTCAAGACCTTGTTCACGATTTCTCCTCTGATTACTGCCTCGCAGACAACTGATTTGCCACGTCCCTCGATCCAGTTCACAGCAGCAGGTTTCTTGTCCGAACAGAAGTTACCTAAACAATAAAGATAAACAAAAATGTGAATACAAGAAGATAAGAAAGGGGAATTTCACAAGATACCATCTACCAATAAATCTAGAGTCTCAAGAGGTCACTAAAGCTAAAAGGGAGGGTTTTTAAATCAAATCAATCACAAAAAAAGGAACTCACCAGAGATTCCGATCACATCCATGTCGGGAAAATCATCGGTGAGGAACTCGAGAACATTCTGCACACCTTTGGATACCATATTCATCCCCATGGCATCACCAGTGCTACAACTGAACCTTACGTAAGCATTCTTCCCGGCGAGTGTGCACTTAACACTTTGCAGCCTTGCGAATCTACTTGACCTGCATCCAGAAAATCACTTCTTCGTCAGTGGATCCCCTTTTAGAAAATTTCCAATCTTGAAATCAAATCACTCCACAAACAGTTTCAACGCAATTTATAACATTAATTTGTTTTAAAAGCTTCCTGTCAAATCAAAGAAGATTGGAACAAGTCTCATCACTGGGAAACATCTAAACTTCATTCCTACCAAGATGACATCTTGCAAACGCATTAAAAGTCAAATCAAATCAAAATCATCGTGTATCAGTCAAAACTCGGGAAATCAAAGATGGACCTGTTGAAAACGACGGCCAAAGTGTCAAAGTTCTCTGGACTCTCCAAGAAAAACTTAAGCTCCGCAGCTCGTCTAGCCGACGCGAACCGGACGACGGGTGCTCGGGTCATACCGTCCTTGAGAACCGTACTGGTCGCTCCGCCGGAGATGTACATGGCCTTGCAGCCTCTGTTGGTGCTAGCAACCAAACATCCTTCGGTTGTAGCCATAGGAACCGAATATTCGTAACCATCGAGCAACAATGGTCCAGCAATCCCCACCGGAATCTGCACGTATCCTACAGGCATCTCGCAGCATTGCCCCAATATCGATTCGTAATCAAATCCATCCAACGGTAATCCTTCTATCGATCTCCCCGTTATCCTCTGCAGCGCCTCTCGCCTGATCGACGCCGCTCTCTTGCAATCGCCGAGACGAGATTCGAGCGAGTAGGACGGGATCGCGCCGTCGAGGACCGATTTCACAATCTCTTCGTCTTCCTCGGGGAGCGATTCGGTGACGATAGGCTCCGGATTGGGTAATTTGGCAACGGAAACGACCGGTGGCGGAGGAGAGCACGTGACAAGGCGGTGGTCGTCGTTGATGAGGAAATTCCTGTCGGCATCGTTGGAATCGGCGAGATCCCAAGCGTCACCGGAGGCGCGTGAGATGAATGACTGAACAAAGTCAATGCCAAAAAACCCTAGGAGATAGATAAAAGAGGCGATGAGAGCGATAAGGGCGCCGAGCTCGGTGATGGTGACGACGTGGAGAGGCGTGTTGTAACGGATCTTATCACGCCACCGGTGGAGGAGATAATACGCGACGGAGAAGAAGAGCGTGAAGAAGACGGCGTTGGTGAGGTAGAGAGGAAGGGGGAGCGCATCGGAGGCCTTGGGGGGAGGAGCAATTGTGGTCCGGCGATGATCATCGTCGGAGGAAGGAGAGCGATCCTTGTGGAAGCGGTAAGAACCGTCGGAGTTAACCGGCGGTTTGGGGGGCCTCCGTCGGATATCCATTGGAGGAATATCCAGCGAGAGGGGAGAAGTAAGAAGGTGTGAGGTGGCGTGATAAGTGTGGAGAGAAAAGAAAGGGAGAGAGAGATTTGCAAGTTTTATAGGAGACGAACGCGCTTTTCTGTTTCGGACCAGCTCGCTATTAACATCCTCATTTTTACTTCAAATTTTTGTTTTTTTTTTTTTTTTGCAAATTTTACATATTTCCTAATTCGTCTATTATTAGGCTTTTTCACGTTTTTTCCATTTCTTTTTCATAATGAATAAAATCAAATAAAATTCGTTGTCATACGAGGGACTTAACTGTCTGGTATCACAAATGTATAGAGAAATAACTCCATAGATTTAAGAAAAAAAAATCTTAAGCTGAAAAACTTAAGATTACTTTTTTTTGTCAACAAACTTATTTTTTTTTCTTTTGAAAACGAAAAGCTTCTACGTTAATTTATATGATTGAAATTTTTCTAGATTGATTATAATTTTAAAACATCTAGAATAAATATAAAAGTTTACTGTTATTTTTAAAATTTTATCATTCTGGTTAAAATACTATGAATGCATATAACCGATAAAATCACGTTTTGTAAACAAAGAAAATGTTACTTAATGATTTAAGTCTAAGGTGATTTGAACAATGATTCACATAAGTTCAAGGCTCTTTTTACGGCCATAAGATATGTGAATTTTTTTTTTTACTGTTGTGCCATTACATTTGGAGCGGCTAAAATGGAAATTATATATGTAAATAAATTATTCAACCCAAAATTTCATAAAAGTTAAAAAGATTTAGTCGAAGTTCCTCTCAACTAAAAAAGGATAAATGACTAGAAATATTAATATAGTGAAGTGGGGTCCATATATGTGTTTGTCCTGGAAGTCACATTGTCACGTTGTGCATCTGGACCTTCTTACTCAAAGCAAGCCGACAAATTAAACCAACCTCCCTAAGTAAATAAATACTGGTACTTGGTTTTATATTCTTCAGATTCTTTCGCACAAACGTACAAATCCTTTCTTGTTTAATAGAAAAAACAAAACGTAAAGAAAGAATAAAAAGAGAACTACGAGTTTACGATCACCTAATTAGAGGCTAGAGCAAATTGGGGAAAACATATAGAATTAGGGAAAATTGGAAATTGAGAAGAGAAATTCACGCAAATACATGGTTATGTCGATAAGCTTGATGTAAATTTAGATAAACGAAAAAACAACAAAATAAAATAGTGCTATTATCAATTTTCTATTTCTATCTCTTTACAACAACACACTTGTGATCAAACTCTCTTCTCTTCCGTGCTTTTTTTTTTATGGTTAATGCTTGGTGGATAAACGCTGCCAGCAGCATTGGACCATACCTTTTGTCATATAGTTTTATCCTCGGCAATTTCAATCAAATTTTTTTTCCCGAAATCAAGGACTTGTGATTTTCGTTCATCCGAGAACTAAGCGATATACCAGTGAGATTTATAATTCCGGACTAAATCTCGAAACGTCGGAGGAATCTTAGCGGTGATTCTCGGTTAGGCGGTGAAGAAGACGAGTTGATGCTGACATGTTTAATTGCTCATGGACACATGGTCGACTATTATGGTTTCTGCTTTTAGTTAAAAAAAAGTTTGGATTCTTTTGTTTAATGTTTTACTGCTTTTTAATGTTAAAAAGTTTTATAAAATATTTTATATGGGGATTGTTTGCAGTAAAAAGTTGGAATCCTAGAGAAATTCTTCGATCGGTTCTTACCGAACATACAAATGTCAATCGGGCTCGTCTGGCCCGGTCCAAAATCCGTAAAGTCCTTATATATTTGAGTCCGGCTTGATCTGTCTCGAAAAAAAAACGAGTCTATATTCCAAAGTCCAGCTCAGCCCGAACAGAACCATAGGGTTTTTTGGGTTTTTTCGGGCTTTTATTTAAAATGTATAAATCGTATAGAAATATCAATGAAAATATATTTTTAATGATTTTTAAAATATGAAGTAAATAAAATGAATGATAATGTTACTTGGATCACAAAACGTAAACTCATCCAACCAAATGCGTGTAAAAATCAATGCTTCAACGTGTCTAGGTAGAAGACAATTTCTATATTTGTTCAAGATATGCGCACCAATACTAAATGTAGACTCTGAGATTTATAAGGTTTTCGATTAATGAAAAATATATAGAGAATACTCCATGTTTTAAAAAGTTAAATTCTTAAATAAAACCTTTCACTCAATCAAAATGTTTATTTTCGAGATTTTCAGATCGGCCCGAACCCGACCGGACTAAACCCAAAAAATCCACTAGCCCAATTGGGCTTGGCCCGATTTTTTTGGGCTTATATATTTACGTCCAAACCCGGTGTTTTTTAAGGCTGGTTTAGCCCTGATTGATATCTCTAACCTAACCGAACAAATGAAATATATTGTGAATCTGATTGTTGGTATGACACTAAAATTATGTAATTCTATATTACGGGAATAGTCTCATTTACTTATTTTGTGAGGTGTTGTGTACTTTTTAGTGGGTGTCCTCATATGAGATGGTTGTATACTCTTTAGTGGGTTAATTATCTGATAACTAGATTTAACAGCGCGGAGTAATTTGTTTAAAAATTGTTTTAAAATTTAAGAAAAATTGTTTTAAAATTTAAGAAAAATTGTTTTTATTTGAATTTAAAAATATGTTTAACTAATGATTATAAATAGAATTATCAATTCGGACTAGCCTGTCTAATTAATCCGTTTTATAATAAATTAAAGTATTATTCGGGCTAATTCGCAAAAACATATAATTTTAAAAACATGGCTTTAATATGCACCGTTTAGTGACTATGATTTTTGTCATCAGACCAAAAACTCTTAAGAAAATCAATTTTTTATGTCTAACTCTTTATAAAATTAGTAAAATATTTTATAATAATTGTAGTAAAAAATATTGCAAGATTTTGAATATATTTATTCTTTAAATATGTATGAATTGATTATTATTTAATAATATCATAATAATTAAGAAACTAAATAGTAAATAAACTTTTTAATAAGAAATAAATATTTTCTATATTATCATCAATAATTTTAAAAGAAAATTATATCATTTTCTATTTCAATTATATTTTCTTATTTGTAATGATATTTCATGTAATAACTTACAAAATAATGTTTATTTTCAAAAATGTATTTTTAAATAATATTATAGAGATATAACATGTTGGTAGAAAAGAAAAATAAAAACGAAAAATCGCGTTTACCAAAACGCCGTCAGATTTTCTTAAATCTTTTTTTTTTTTCGCGTTTACCAAAACGTAAAATCTTCGTCACTTTCATCTCTGTAAATTCGATCTATCACTTGAAGGCAGGATGATGTATGGGTACGTACTCTCTCTCTCTGCTTCTTACTGATTTTTGGGGGTAATTTGCGACTATCTTACTTGTGTCAATGTGGTCCTCTTTTGTCCAGAAGAATGTCTTCTTTTACGTAATTAAAGACATTTCAAGTTACTCGAAATCTCAGAACATTGCCATTTTAGTGATCTCTGATCTGTAAAACTATTCCAGAGAATTTGCTCTGTGTCTTAATTTGGGTTTGAATCTCATTGTCCATGCTTTTTATAATTTCCCCGTTTGAGTAAGGTCGCACCTAGCCGAAATCAATTGTTCTGCTTACTTGGGGATTCTACGATTTCAGGGTTTATCAGCTTGGAATCGGACAAGGGTCACTGTGCTACTTACTGTTATGTCTTGTAGTCTTGGTAAACGGCTTGCCTTTTCTCGGCCACGAGAACATGTTAGTGTTCTTGAAACTTGTCAATCTTTCAATTGTCACCCTTGTTTCCACATCCTGAGACTAACTTATTGTGTTAATATTACCACTTGATTTGTTGTTTGGTTTGATGTGAAAGCTTTATATGTTGGGAAGGATTTGTGGAAGGAAACTCTGCCATTGCACTCAGGTTCTCGAGTTTACAAGTTACAAGGACTTAAATCGAATTCTTGGTATGAAGTGAAGATATCATACCCTGCTTCTGTAGTTTTGTGTCTCGTGGTGGCATTCATAGCTCCTCGGTTTCTACTATCCTCTCTTCTTATAAAGAATCAAGGTGCACGTTCTTCGCATCGCAGCCACGGAAAGGATCCTTGAGGTCACAAATGTTTATTTTTGTTATTGAACTTGCCCATGTCTAATCATCATATTCATCATCTCTAATGTTCTTTTGCTCAATTTTGCTCTTACTGTTAGGTTCAGGAGAAATCTCCAGTTTGACTACAAACTGACAAAGCTCTAGGTATCTAAATCTTTTTTTTGGATTTATTCCAAATCAGTTTTTGTTGTGCTATAGACTGACAAAGCTCTAGGTATCCATTTCCCTCATTTACTCCATTTACTCTGAATCAGTTATTGTACAATCCAAAATTGTCTTCTTCTTCTTCTTTTGATTCATTAACATTTGGAGACTTTTCTACACAATAGTGTGAGAGAAAAAAAGTAAGCAGAGATCCACACTGCTAAAATACTGTAAATTTCTGAGAAAGAGGTCAAATTTGGCTGAATTATGAGAAAGATATCAAATTAGGCTATGAGTTGGAATATGTGGATGATAAAATTCAAAGTCTTTTTTTTAGAAAAATAAAGAAAAAGCCACATGCAAAAATGTTTTCCCCTCTCAGATATTTCATTTTTGAGATTTTCACATTAGGGGTGGAACAGATCCGATATCCGGGAAAATTTGGGATATCCGGACTTTGGATATCCGCCTAGGTATTAAGATTCTGCGGATATCCGGATCCGGATCCGTAAAAAATAAAATAAAAAATATTTAAATATTAAAATAATGATAAATTATACTTTTATATAATATTTTATAAAAAAAATCTGTTATTATAAAAAAATATTTTAATTTTATATAGATTATTTATATATATATAAATCTCAATATATTAAAAAATTATTAATAAAATATAATTTTTAATATATTTAAAGGATCTAGATCCAGATCCGCGTATATGGAAATTATAATATAACTATCCGGATCCGACCCCTCGGATATCCAGATTTTTGGAGCGGATCTCGGATCCAGATAGTTCCACCCCTATCTCACATGTCACATGTTAAAAAAATGTACAAAAAGTATTCCTTCGATACAAAAATTATTTCATTTGAATATTTTAATGTTTGTAGATCTGAACAGCAATCTTTATCCACCTTAATACCCTCATAATTATACGCTACTTCAGTTAAAGATGATGAGTTTGTTAAAGTCGATCTGACTTGTGTATAAATACTTGTAAACCTGTGTTTCTCTTTCGTTCACTCCAAAGAGCATCTTAAAAGTTGCTAAAGAGAGCAACGTCAATGGCGAAAAAGCAGAGGGTCTGTGTTACTGGTTCAGGAGGATATATTGCTTCATGGCTCGTCAAGTCTCTTCTCTCCCGTGGCTACACTGTCCATGGAACCGTTCGAGATCCTTGTAAGGAGGAAGAAACCCAAAAATCTCATCTTTTTTTGGTTTACTTTGGAAACTTTTGAATATTCTCTGTTTCTTGATGTGACATGCATTGATTGATTGTTCTCAGGTGATGAAAAGAACGATCATTTGAAGAAACTGGATAATGCTGCAAACAATCTGAAACTTTTCAAGGCAGATTTGTTTGATTATGAAGGTCTTTCTTCAGCCATTTCTGGTTGCTCTGGCGTTTTCCATATTGCTTGTCCTGTGCCTTCTGAAGGAGTTCCTCTCACAGAAGCAAGTGCTTAAATTTTTCATCTTCTTTTTTGTTTTGTTTCTTTCTTGAATCACTTAAAAAAACCGGCTTTGAATACAAAACATTCAGGAAGAACTGATTAAACCAGCTCTCACTGGCACCAAAAACGTTCTAGAAGCATGCACAGAAGCTAGAGTGAAGAAAGCTGTGGTTGTATCATCAATTTCTGCAGTTGTTTACAACCCAAAATGGCCTAAAGATGTTGCTATGGACGAGGATTGTTGGTCAGACACTCAATACCTTCACTCACTTGAGGTACTGTTATCTTGGTTTGGTCGGATTAATCTGTTTTTATATATATAAACCAAAGACGGTAAAAGATTTGTGCTTTTCCATGATGCAAAATCTGAGGATCTCAGGGTTATTGGCCTTATTACTTTCTTGCCAAAACATTAATGGAACGTGAAGCTCTAAAGTGGAGCAAGAAAAGCTTAGCTGATGTTGTTACGGTCTTGCCCTCTGTCACGATAGGCCCTAGGCTCCAATCAACGCTTAACTCTAGTAGCTTGGGGCTTCTCAAATTCATAAAAGGTGATGATGTAATACGTATCTCTAGCAACATATATTGGTTAAGTGATTTATTCTTGAAAGTTTGATGAACTGGTGTGTCTCAGGAGGTATAAAGTCCCTGTTGAGCGAACAACTGTATCTTGTGGATGTGCGTGATGTGGCGGACGCGCTTTTGTTGGTGTATGAAAATCCAGAAGCAAAAGGAAGATACATATGCAATTCGCATTTACTTCACAACAATTCTCTTGTGGAGAAGCTGAAGAATATGTATCCTAACCGCGACTTTCCTGAAAGGTAAAGAGTAGAAAATCGGTTTCTTTCAAACGTTGAGATTCCGGTCTGATCTGATCAAAACGTTATAATGCGCAGTTTCACTGAGATGAAAGAGAAGGGGGTGAATGGAGAGATGCTTCGGTTAAGTTCAGAGAAGTTGCAGAATTTGGGGTGGAAGTTTAGGCCATTAGAAGAAACCATTGATGATTCTGTTGTGAGCTTTGAAGTTGCTGGTGATCTTCCAAAGCTATAGCTAACTCACAATGATGAAGGAAGAGAGGCTTCTTCACTTGGTTTTATTACTCTTGAAATAATAAAGTGATTCCATGAAAATGGTCTTTGGTAAGGTGAAAATAAAATTAATCACTTTCATTTACATGAATAATTTGATGGAACATTCCAGATTATCACGGTTTCTTTATCTCAACACAATTTGGTTTTTAGTGGATTTGACTCCCAACAGCCACTAGACTGTGAAATGTCCGATTCGTAGTTCGCGGCCAAATTTAATTATGTCGTCATAGGTTTGTAGTCTAGTAAGATATAAACATTAGAGCACCCATCTCGGTGAAACAACCCAAAAAAAATATTAATCTATCAAAAAATGGACACGTGTAATATGGATATCTCAAAACTTTTTTTTGATTTGAGAATATGGGTGTCTCAGCGTGTAATATGGGTGTCTCAACTCTCAACATTTTCTCTTGTTTTTTTTAAATTTATTTATTTAACGAGACACCATTTTTTACGATTCCTTAGTATCGTTGAAAGTGGCTCAAGAAACCCTAGCCACTGATTCGGGATTTTCCGAGGACGGGGATTCATCTACACCGTCCAATATCGATAAATGACGGCACATTTCCTATTTTTATTGTTTTATTACCCGTGAGTAGAAGAATTTTTAACAACGTATTTTTTTTTGTTTCGTTCTCATTTATAATCTATTTTTTTTCTTTCTAAAAGATGATGATAATCAACAAGAAAGTCACATTCTGTTTTGTAACGTTACTATAACGGATAAATTTGATTAGACAACACAGAGATCGATGATTACAACGTTAATTACACAATTAGAGTATAAATGTATGGGTCCCACGTCATTTACAATGGCAAAGAACAATAGTCTCTCTCTCTCTCTCCTCTTCAACAAATCACGCACCATCATCGTCATCAACAACTTCTTCTTCATCACCATCAATGGAATTTCCCAAACTAAACCTCCTTTTCCTTAAATCGATTTATCTTTCTTCCTTCCTTTGATTTTTTTTGTATGTTATTTTGCTTTATTTTTTTTTCCAGATTTTCGAATTCGTCCCTGTAGCTTCGTTTTTGTTTATAATTTTTTTCTCTTTTCTTTTTGTGTGATCCTGCAGTACAGAAACCCTAATTCCACCCACCAACTACGTCCTCTGTCTGGGCCATACTAATAAAACCCACACTGCTTTTGCTTTTCTTTTTTCCCGGGAAATTTGATCTCTTTTCCTCCTTTCGTCATTATTAGTAGGGAATGATCTTTTAGGTTTTTGTTTGCCCCGATCCCGCTTTTTGTTTTGTTTTTCACCATCTCCGAGTAAACCCTAGAATCTCCGCTTCTAATTCGATGGATTATCTACTCTCTACGGTTTTCACTGGGCTTAATCATTGTAATTATGTCTAGGGTTTACTCGGTCACCTTAATTATCACTTAGAAATTGATCCTTGTCCATAATTCATCATCTGTTCTTTCTTTCGTTGGGATAAAGTTTCCATTTTTATTTTCTTCTCTTTCCTTCTCCCTCTCTCACTCACCTATAATCATGGCGGTTCCGGGTTCTGGATTTCACTACTTGAATTCCCCTTTCGGAGACACAACCTTCACAAAGGTGTTCGTCGGTGGCCTTGCTTGGGAGACTCAAAGTGAAACCCTTCGTCGGCATTTCGAACAGTACGGTGAAATCCTTGAAGCTGTCGTCATTGCCGATAAGAACACCGGCCGATCCAAAGGATACGGTTTTGTGAGTCTCCTCTTCTCGTTCCTTCTTTGTTGCTTGCTAATTGCTGCTTGTAATGACATCTTCCTCTGTCTCTAGAGATGCTAAATGTTGCCTTAGAGATACAGTTGAATTGAAAATTTTCGTACAACAGTGCCATTAGGTTGATAATCAGATACATAGTTTTGTTATCTTAGTTTCATTAGTAATGGCATCACCAGAGTCTTACAATCCAAATAACTCAATAGATCGTGTGAATAAATCACAGAACATTAAAAATAATTTTGGTGTATTTTAGTTTTTGACTTTTTTTTTTCAAGTTTGTAGAATGACTCAGTGCTCTGTTTCTATTTCATATGGAGGATTTAGGTGACTTTCCGAGATCCAGAAGCTGCTAGGAGAGCTTGTGCTGACCCAACTCCCATTATAGATGGTAGACGTGCAAACTGTAATCTCGCTTCCCTTGGGAGACCTCGGCCTCCCTATGCATTGATACCTAATATGCCTGGTCAGTCTTGCTGCAATACTCATCCTCCATTGCTCTTTCTCTTATTGAGACTTGCTTACTTTGGTCTAATATTCTATGTTGTGGTGGATCATTGCTGTTGTAGATTACCTGTAATTTAGTGCAATTGGTGGTTTTTCTTTGGTTAGGACGCTTAAGACCTGCTTCCCCGTACATTGGAAATGTGCAGGGTCCTCGCGGTTCACTTTTTGGAAATTATCCGTATCAGCAACCACTTCCATATAATTACCAGCAAGGAGTTGTGTATCCTTATGGGTGAGTCATTCAATTCTAATTTCACACATTGGTTTAACTGTTATCAAGGTTTCCTTGCCATGGGCGATCTGAGAATATGAATGGTTCACCTCTGTTTCTGGTAGAGCATTTTCGAGGGAGGGTTACAATGGGTTCGATTACCTCATTGGCTGTAATGTATTAGTGAAACTGTGAACGATTATCAGCGCCTTATAAGTTTGCTTTGTCAAGCGTGGGGTGAAGGGATATTATAAACCAATGTAAGTGGTGTATCATGTATGGTTCATTAATGTTTGTTTTATTTTCTATCTCAGGGTAACGGCATATGGACCCGAGTACATGTACTCACCATCACAGGTTGAAAAATGGCTCTCAACAGTTGAAGTTTCTTCTTGGTTTCTCTTCGTATTTTTATATTTTATCTCGTTTTATCGTTTAGGGTTTATATCCATACATGGGGCAGCAGTACCTTCAGGTCTACGGAGTACCTGGGGCAGGTAATTCTTCAGTTTATCAATACGGGCAAGTAAATCAGAGTATTCCCAGTGGCCACGGTTATACAGCAATACAAGGGTATGCGGTTCCAGGAAGCCATGTTGTTCAGCTTGGTGGACCAACTGCCACTGCGATGACCACTTCATCTATGTCTGTTCTTCAAGTTCCATACCCATCAGGTGCATTTTACTGTCTTACGCATCAAAACCTTATATACCCTTTCACTGTTCAAATCTCAAAGTACTGACTCGATCGAGGCTTTTGTGTGACAATTATTTTGGAAAAGCTAAGTTTAGGTGCAATTAGGTTATGTTCTCTTTTGAATATTTTTCAGGCCCTGCTCCAGTACAGTCGCACATCATTGTCCATTCCCCTCAATTTATGCAGAGTAGCGGTTCTGACCAAACAACAAGGTGAGGATCGTCAGTGCTTTCTTTATTTTGGGTGTAGTGATGAGGGAAAAATATGCACATTTCGTTTTCTTTCATCACTTCTATGATAGTAATGGTTTCAGTTATCCTTGAAGACTGAGGAGAAAGGAAGTTAAGCAGTAGCAACATTGCTATTCAAGGTGGCAGCAGAGGCTTCCTGTTTTATTAAGTCTTGCACGTTATTTATCTTGCATCCTAAAGGTATGTGTTTCTTCTTCGACAGTACTGTAAATGGCATCATCATAATGCCTTGATCTCATTAACGTCAAGATCTGATCGCGCTACAGGTTATATAAAGTAGTCTTCCTCACTTGGAGGGCACAGAAGGAAAAGAGAAAAGGAAATTGGAGTTTCAGGGTTTGTGCTTCCGTTTTCTTACCCATCCGTCAATGTGTTTATGTAAACACAGCCACAAAAATGCTGCTGGCTCAAGCTCGGGTTGAGTTTGCAGGCACTATAACGGTTTCTCCTCGGAGGGGAAAACCGTTGGTAATAAGTTGGTGTACAATATGCATATATATATATATACACACATACACAAGCATGTACATGGTAGAATCAAAATCTGATTCTTTTTTAGTCTAAAGTCGTAATACTACTACACTTCAGATACAGAAGTGTAGTGAGTAACACTCATAGGTATATAGCCTTTGTCCCCAAGTCCTGCATTGTAAATAAAACATGTCCATGTTCTTGTCTGTCCCTGCATATATATATCATTTAGTTGTGTAGGGTTTCTCTCTTATTCCATGTCTGAACAGACTGATGAATTGTTATCCGAAGCTTACTTCAAAGTATGGAGTCAGTTTTTGTCTCAGAATTTGATTGGAAAAGAGTGATTGTTCAGTAAACAAAATGTTTGATCAATGTGAGGAGTGAAAAGATCAATTTGGTTCCGGTGATAGATATGAATGACATTCTCATATGAATTTGAAAGACTTGACTGCCTGCAAAAACAGAGAAAAAAAAGTCATAAGCAACAGGTTTTGTTTTGGTAAACACCTTCATTATTGTTGTGTCTTCTTCGTACCTTCTGGATCTTGGAGCTTTGTTCGGCAGATTCTTCATCTGTAAACTGTTATAACCATAGAGGGTCATTGTATCAGACATAAGAACCTAATCAGAGAGGTTATTGTGGAAGTAGGACCATACTTACCTGCCCTGTGACAGTGTATAAACGGTTGTACCAACCGTTTGTAGCCATTCCAATTGCAGAGTACAAATGCTTACGAGCTTCTCCCGGTTTTTGTAAGGTGTACTCGATGTAATAGAATCCTGATCATAGATCCAAGAGACATAACTTGTGTCAACGACCAAAGCAGATACATCAGAGATTCCTCTCTTAAGTTGAGATTTTATTTCTTTTACCCTTAGAAGCTCTGCTATCGACAAGCTTTGCAGTCAACCCTGCTGGTTTCTGCCAGCTTCTATCCAATCCACTGACCTATAAATAAATGGCATATCCAAATTTTAAGGAAGTCTTTTTGCAGAGAGTTTGTTTTTTAATTTAAACTGCAGGTCAGCAGATTAGGAGAAACTTAACCAGTGTTTCGGCGAAAGCTTCGACCTTTCCAAAAGATTCCATCCGAGTGAAATCCGGACCTAGTCCAGTGATCGCTACGCTCACTGAGACGATGAACCATATTCACCTGTCAGTTAGCTCATGATCTCTGAACAAACGAAAGAGAAAAACAAAACTTCTTTCTGATAATATTATTACCATTGTAAGTTGAAGTTTCTTCGGGGTAAAAAGCTGTGATTGACTTGAATCCGTTGGGTTCTGCTTGTCCGATTTGCCAGTCTTTGCGTGATTGCAATCAGATTCATTCGTCAATCATATGATTTGGTCACTATAATAGGTGTCTAAAAACAGAGTTTGATAGTTTTTAGTACCTTGTGGAATTGATATCTCGAATTTGTTCACTTCATCTGTGTACACACGGAAAGTTTCTGATGCATCTGAGAAAGAAAAACAGAGATAGTTTGGCTTTATCAGCTTCTAAAGTCTCAAGGAATCAACATGAAATCGAGCTTTAAATCGACAATACTTGTCTCTGCAAATGCAGGTGAAACGGTTAATGGAAGGAAGAAAGCAGAGGAAGCTATCTGTAACATGACTTCCCTTCTCTTCATCTCAACATGATCTCTAGACCTGTTAACAGACGAAAACAAAGACTGAGACTTTAATCAGATTCAGAACAAACCCAGATAACGGAAAAGGTAGTGAATTTCACTGGGAAGTGAGTTTTACGAAATCCGTTGTTGTTCGTCGTCGGAACGGTCTAGAGCAGAGATGACAGCAGGAATTGATGTACATCTTCTGGAATCTGGAAAGAATTGGCTCCAAGAATATGAAATTTGTACAAGAAGGACGATGAAATAGTGAAGTGACGGAGAGAGATCGAGGACCTGTAGTGATCGTAATATAACGAGTCGAAACGCCGAGCAGAGAAGAAAACCATGGAGAAATCGCTGCCATGTGTTTGAAGATATGTCCGCTTCTGAGAAATCTATCGCCGTTTCGTGTTTCTACTTTCGTTTTTTTTTTTTTTTTCAATTCTAAATTATATTTTGCTTTGACAATATATATATTTTTTTTGGCTATGCGAGTATTATTACATTTTTATATTATTTAATTTTCAAAATAATAATTTTGTAATATTCTCGATTCTAAAGCTAAAAGATTATTAAAGAAATTAATTATGAATTGTTAGGATACAAAAACTTGATAAGATAGGAGTTAATCTTCATTTGTATATTACTGTAACACTATTGAAATATATATAAATGTTGTTAATATATATATAGTTACATATTGGATTTGACCCCTAAACAATGACACGAGTGTTCGAATTAATAATTTCCATACAACAATATCTACACAAATTATAAATTCATATGTTTAAAGCTTTATGTGAAAGAGCGGATAATCTTGTCATTTAAATTTTCTGAAATGATTTGAATCATGGTTTAAACCTGCATGACGAATCTTCTTCAGTCACTAAACTGACCATGAGTTGGTTAGAGAAGACCTTCTCTCTTGCTTCATTTCCTTGGCTCTTTTCAAAAGTAAGCGAAGGGAGAAAGTAGCGAGAAGCAGCGTTCGCCAAAACCAAGCCTTTGCATTCCTCGGATCCACTCTCCGAGCAAGCCACAACGCATAGACCGCTTCACTCACGTGCACTGTCACCACAATCCCCGAAGCTATTCGCAACACCAACATCGACCTGAAGAAAAACAGCGCAATGGCTCGAAGGAACGATATGGGTCCAATAGCTGGTAGCCATGCGACCAATATAATCTTAGGCAATCCGATCACGCAGAAAAGCCACGCGTAAATGCTTGGTCCATCAACTTCTCTTCTCTTCTTGTCTTTAAAATATGAAATGGTTTCGGTCATGGCNAGAAGGAGCACATGTATGTTCAGCCACATACTTGTTGATTTTGAAATACGTTGACCCATGTAGACCCTCTGCACGAACACGCCAATTGCATACGGGATCTTTGCAGCGTATATACCACCATTTTTTTGATGATTGTACAACACTGTAGTTAAAGTTATGCTTCATTGCTGCAATTTCCAAAGTTGCCTTCAAAGCGTTTTTGCTTCTATAATTTTGGTCCTTCTTTACATCATCAATCAACCAAAACTGAGCTTTCTTGTCACTGTCTTTTTTGTTTCCAGAAAGCACGCCATCATCACCATCATCGCCAACATCCAAAACGTTACAAACATTCGGTTTGAAGTCATCATTGCGATGATCTTTCACAAATTCTTCTGACTTTTGAGGCAACTTAGCATCATCTTCTCTACTACTTGAATCAGATGGTTCCTTATTCAAACCAATTGTAGCTGTAAACGTCACACACAAACGTATCGACGTATTCTTCTTTGCATACCCAACAAATTTTTTTACTTGACGATCATTTGTGATGATAATTGGGGGTGATCCTAAGTTATCAATCAAATCGCTCGGTAGATAACTGAACTTGACATTATTTTCGACTACTCCATAGTCCTCTAAAACCATCGTTTTTAACTCCGCAAGAGTAGTACTTGATTCCAAAGTTAGTAATCTACCTCGTTTTTCTTCATCAACAATAAAAATCCACTCCTTATTGATTCCCGATCTCCATACACCACATCTGACATAGATATGCACCATATTTGAAGAAGAAGAAGGGAACACAAAAACAAAGAAGAAGAGAAATCGTGAGTTATCGTGAAGAAGATGGTAGCTAGGGTAAACAAAAAATGGAAAAAACGTGCTAAAAAAAAAAGAGAAACCGTGAGTAAGTAAAATTGCTAAAAAAAAAAAAGATTACAAGAAAAAAAGGAAAAACGTAGTTGTGTTGTCCTAGATTTTCTCTCAGATTTTGTTAACCGCTTGGTAGAATATGTATTATACATTTTGTAGAATCAAGACAAAATAGTAGAACTTCTATTCTACAACAAAGTAGAATATAGAGAAGATGCTAGAACTTCTATTCTGCAAAAAGTAGAATATAGAGAAAATGGTAGAATGCGTATTCAACAATTGGTAAAATAATAACAAAATTGTAGATGACGGATTCTATAGAGACAGTAGAATGCAAAACAAATAGTAGAATACCTATTCTATACTTGATAGATTTTAGAGCAAATACCATAAACCAAATTCTACAAATAGTAGAACATGAAAATAAATATTTTTTAGAAATATTCATTTTTCCTAAAATAAATTACACAATATATATTACTTACCTTATATGAATTTCGGAATTTTTAAAGTATGTATAAATATTTATTTTGCAGTTTTTTACATTTAATAAATGGTATTTTAGTCTAAAAGTGGCAAAAGTCAATTAAATACTAATGGGACAATAGTTCTCATTTTTTGCTCTAAATTTACAATTCTCCCTAGATTTAACCCCCGAAAAGCTTTTGTTGTGAGTCTACGTATGAAAGCAAAAATTAAAATTTTCCGTGAGTATGAAATTCCCTTTCTAATTGCACATATGCTCAAATTAGAACATTTAAAACAGAGAAAGAACAATGAAAAAAAATTAAATTGTAAAAACACTACTTCATCAATTCGTTTTCCGAAAGATTTTAAAATCTTTTTTGAAAACAACATTCATCGCATGCTCATATATTGTCCAAAACTACAGATTTTGAAACTCGATTAAGATATAATACAAAAAAAATCAAGTTTGACTATAAAAAGTTGTTAATATAAATTATAAAGTAAGCAATTATAATATGATCAAGTAAATCCATTTTGAGTGTTCATCTGATAAATTAAAGGTGAACTAGTTTTATCAGAAATTATAGACAGCATAACACAATCATTTTTAGTTTCTTTTTAAGTATATAAAAAAACTAATAAACAAATCGCGCGTTAACATTTTTTACTTTGCAGTATCCTAAAATGCAATGATAACACAAGCTTAGACTTTGATACTATATATAACAACCAGTTGGAGTTTGTGGATTTACAAAACAATAACATAAATCATTAGCTAATAAACGCATCCAAGTAATATACGTATCGTAGTCACAAATCATTATGACTTGTCTTTCAATCAAACACTTATGCTTATTGATATTTTCACATAATTTTAGATAATTTAATGTATTTGGAAGTGGAAAACGTGCCATTCTTCTCAGCAAACAATACAAATCCTCATTTTCTGCCACTTAAATAAACTTTGCTCATTGTGATTAAGGCAAGGAATTGAATTCAGCGTGCCATTGTGTATATCCAATCACAAGAACACTATACTACAGTCTCCTTCCTTCGCAACATTATTTCAGCTCCATCAAGGGATGACTGCTTTCCTTAAGAGTCTTAATCATCTGGTGGACACTGTGGCCATCAGAAACATAAGAGTGAATGCAACTGATCATCATGTTCGAATAGATTTCTTGGTCTTTCCATTGGGAAAAGAGAGTTTTATTCAGATGTCAGTGACACATTGATTTCACGTTTAGCAACCAGATGTATAAGTCTCGTGCGATATTTAATTTGACCTTTACATGTTCGAAGATTATTTGTGCCCTCGGTTATCTGGTATGTTTGTGTCTAGTAATTAAAAATCATTTGTTTTTGTTTTAATATATCAATTTGTACTTGTGATTTATATTTTTTTCATTTTTTCTTACTTTGTTCGTCGTATTTTGCTTATATTTTCCTAATTTTTTGCTTATTAGTATCGATTTATCTCCTTTTTATTTTTGTTTTATCAATAATTATAACAAATTGAATAGAGCTGTAGTCGATAAAAATGATCATTAAATTTAGTAAAAAAACTTAATTTGATGTTTTAAAAAATATTTAAAAGAGTTAAAGAGATGTACACACAGTTTTGTAGATGATAATGATGTCGGTAGAAGTTATGACAATGTTTATTTTCTAGAAATGAATCTAAAATTTGTTTTAATATAACTCATTTGCTTTTTTCGCTAGGATTTACGCTTTGAGGCAGAAAAATTGAGCATAAAGAGCAACAAATCATAATAATCATTTGGTAAGAAAATGTTTAATGCTATGCAAAACTCTTTCCTTGATTGAAAAATGTTGACGTTTTTATGTTACAACCATGTGGGATACGAGTATGATAAATATGATGTTACGAGGCTAATAGGAGAGAAAAGCTTCATTTTTGAAGAGTTGCAACGATAGACAAACAAATTTCAGAAGCAACAAAAAAACACTTCAAAAACAAATGGTGTTAGGGTAAAGGTTATGATGAGGTTTGTGTATTTTTAATGGTTTTAATTGAAATAAGCAATAACATTAGTTAAATTTAAATAAGTGTATATATAGATTATTTATTCTCCACAACTCACCGTCATATCAAAGATCAAATCAAGATTAAACAAGATCTTTTGAGATCTTTGAACAAAGTCTTCTTTGGACATCTTTCATACGATAAAGATATTTTTGCAATCCTCACAAACTTTTTTTCTTAACATCTATCTTTATTTATATAAAAATCAAGGTAAATCAAGAATACGTAAAATAGTAACAATACAAGGTGATAAAACAACTAAAATAAATTTTGACGATTCTTTTCTCTGAGAAATTTTACTTGTAAAGAGAGTGTCCATCCTTTCCTTCTTCCAATTCGCATTGAATCTGATGCGATCTTCATCTTTGGCTATTATCCATTTTTTCCAATGTTGTATTACATTGATCCATTCCCAATTAGGATCTAAAATGTTCGAAAAGAACCCAATTTACTGATTCTTTCGATTGAAATAAGATTGAGACTGCCAATTTTCAACGACTGTACGAATGTCGCCATACAACAAGGGTGCATCTTCCGCTCCAAACCGACCTACCCTCCATGGTTGTTTCCATGGTGTTAATGCCATATTCAGCAGAGTAAAATCACCGGAAAAAATCGAACTAGATTTTCCGGGATCCCAGATTCTTCGACCAAGGCACCATTTGCAAGGAAAAACCGCTACGAGTGCAATAGAAATTTGGCAATATCTTACCAAAGTGACATCGCAGTGGGCCTTTTCCACCACAGAGATGGAAGATGCCTGAATGGAACCATCGTAAAATCGCTTCACACCGGCATCAATATCGGAAATCATTGTCCTCGTAAAGAGAGGGTGAAGAAAATCATGGCCATGTCTATTGCTTTCTCTCTCTATCACTAGTACAAAGAAGAAAATAATCAAAAGAGAATAAAAAAAGAAGAGAATCATCATAAGAAAGGGTAACAAATCTCTCTCTTTCAATCGAAATCGATTAGTCGATCGCCTTGAGAGAGGAGAGCCATGAAGGGTTTAAAATAAAAACCTTTCTTTAAATCCTCACAAACTTATATTTCTAATTTTTAAAGAATATAATCAGTAATTTGTTGTCAAAAGTCAAAATGATCTAAGATGTATCGTTTTAATACATTAACTAGATTCTAAAGCTGTGCGCGTGCACGGGATAAAGTAAAATGAGAAATAAGAANGCACCACGGCGGAGCAGCTCAAGGCACACGGCGGAGCCGACTAAACCCAACCCACCGGTCACGGCTACAACTTTGCCTTGTATTCCTCCGTTCTCCTCTTCTAATCTCATCTCCATTTTTCGGTATGGTTTCTTCTTCGATATTCAATTTTGATTGTTCCAAAAATGGTCAACGAAAAGTTCAATATATAGGGTGCAAATGGTTTTCTTCCAAAATAACAAGATGAATAAAAATTAGTGGAAAAAATATAGAATAATACTTTTCAACTTGTTACTCTCCTTGTTAGTGGAGGAAAGTTTTTTTTATATTTCTCTTCTTTGTTCATCTAACTAACGTGAAATGAATTGGAAAATATATTTTTTATTTTTAATCTATACGGTAAAACTCCAGAAGAATCTATATTTTTTTCCTCTAAAAGTGCAACCATTTGCAGCCATAGATTAGCTAGGGGGTTGGGTGGTTAAAAGGTAATGGCATGTTATGATATAAATTAAATATGACGCGTTATGCACGAGAACCTCGTTGTCGTTTGAAGCATGCATGTGTCTAGGCCAGCGGGATCACGACGATAAAGTTAGCGTGTTCATTTAAAACAAGAATCCGCAAGCCATGCTAATTGTTAAATACGATTCAATTCCTAGTTAATCAGCCAACGACTAACACGAAGAAAGGTTACTTATGAAAATTATAATTAGCTAATGGAAGTTCTTTTGATCTACCGGCTGACCAATAAATCTTGCACCATGTTTAAGGTTTTCAAATCTGGAATATGACAATATATTTACGTAGGACCTGCAATGCAACACGCATATTAGCAATGGCCTGAGTTCTTTTGAGTTTGGATCAGTGTTGTTATCTTATATATTCAAATGACAAATATATAATTGAGATATTTGGATCGAATGTATCAGAATCTTTTTGTGTGTGTTGAAATGTTATATATGCATAACTTTGTAGAAATAAGATAATTACGATTTACGCGCTCAGGAAACGAGAAGAAAAAAAAGAATACGCTATTCATAATTGTAGAGAATTATATAAAGGGAATATTACTAAACTAATTTTCAAATGTGTCTTTATTATTCAATGTAAATATTTCTAAATTACTAGAATAATCTAGCGTACCGATTTTGCTCTTTTGATCTTTGTTGACAAAAACGTTATTACGATATTATCATTACTATTTTTAATCCACATTAGCGCGTTCAGATAAACAAGTATACCGTTCTTTGACGGTAGATTTAATTATTGTTGGTAGATATATTTTTTGGCCGGTAGACTTATTTTTGGCCGGTAGACTTATTTTGGGCCGGTAGATTTGTTTAATGGATGGTAGACTTATTTCGGTAGACATATTTTACGAGGTGGCAGATATATTTTTGGGCGGTAGATTTATTAATTTTTTGGTAGATTTATTTTTTATGATAACAAATTTGTTAAGGGTTGGTAGATTTAACGAGCGATCGGTTGATTTTTTGGTAGACATTTGACCAAATTGGTATATTTATTTCCTTTGATGGTAGATTAATCTTCTTTGCGGTAGATTTCTTTGTAATGGCGGCAGACTTATTATCATATGGTTCATTTTTTGGTGACGGTAGATTTATTGTAATGACGGTAGACTAATATTGTCGTGGTAGACTTATTCTTAACACGGTAGATTTATTTTTCATGACGGTAAATTTAATATAGGCCAAAACAAGGGTTCTTAGATTTGTAATGACGGTAGATTTATTTTACGACACGTCATATTTATATAAAATCGGTAGATTCATCGGTACTGGCGGTAGGTTTATATAAACTTTTGGGATACACAAAATTGGTAGACTTATCTTAAGTTGGTAGATTTATATGAAGTTGGTAGATTTATTTGACATTGATCGTTGTTATTGACAGTAGACTTATTAAAAGTGGAGATTATCAAATGACGATTTTGCCCACCAAAGAACTTCACATTTGCAAACAAAACCAGACACCCATCGACCTTCATCTAGGGTTGCCGCACATCGTATGAAACAAGTCTACCATATCATATGAAACAATTCTACCATATCGTTTGAAACAAGTCTACCATATCGTATGAAACAAGTCTACCATATCGTGTGAAACAAGTCTACCATATCATGTGAAGAGTAATAAGAAGTGATCAACTTTGGTTATGTTTCTGTGTTTGGTGATGTAGACTTCATGATTATGTGTTTGGTTTTGCCACTTATTGTGTTTTTGGTTAATGTTACATGAAGACTTGTTTACGTTTTTGTTAGACTTCATGTGTTTGGTGATGTATTGTTTACGTTTCTCTCAAACTATTGGTATTGCTAATGTTATGTATAAAAGGAGTATGTTTGACTTTCAAGTATTGTGATAATAAACACCACATAGAATTTGTATGTTCTAATTATATGTGGTTCATGTGATTTTGTTTTAAATCTCACTAATTTTGGTTATACATACTAAGCAAACATTAAAATAAATAAAGTGATTGAATTCGTCAAGCAACTTTGAAAATTATCTTGGACTGTCTTACAATCACCAATTCAAAAACAAATCTACCATCATTTAGAATTCAATTATCATTTGTACAAATTCAAAAACAAATCCACCAAATCCAAATCTCTCATTAATTATACTCGTAGAAGAATACGTTGAATCGAAGACCGAAATGTCGTCAGAGACTCGACCGCCGTCGCGAAGCCCAAGAGATACCATCAATTTAACACCATCAATTGAAAATATACCAAATGAAACTAAATCTACCATCAATTGAAAATAACTCTTCCGTCATGCAATATCAAAGGGAATACTGACCTGATATTTCATAAGCGTCACCGAAAATTTCAGATGCCATAAATATGGTCGGAGACTGGTCCGAGTTCGCGACGCCCATATACATGTAGGAGATGAACCTTAAATTTACCAAACCTTACAAGCAAATATGCCACCATTCAAATTAATGTACCAAACCCTAAAATTAAATATACCAAAACGGATTAAACAAGTCTACCATAAGAGATTAAATAATTCTACCATAACGGGTTAAACAAGTCTACCATAACGGATTAAACAAGTCTACCATAACGGAATAAACAAGTCTACCATTATTAGCGGAATTTCGTCGAACAAGTGGTGAGCATACCTCATGAAGCAGCATATCAACCAAAATACGATTATACTGTTTGGCGGCAAAGCAGATATGGTGGAATGGCGGTGGAGCAGATCTGGTGGATGGCGGCGGCGGAGCAGATTTGGTTAAAGAGTTGGCCGGCGGCGGCGACTATGGACTAACGTCGGTGATGGATTTGGATTAAATAAGTTTACCATAACGGATTAAACAAATTTACCATAACGTATTAAACAAGTCTACCATCATTAGCGGAATTTCGTCGAACAAGTGGTGGACATAACTCATGAAGCCGCATATCAACCAAAAAACAAGGGTTTTCTCTCCTTTCAGTACCGGGAACTCGCGTCGCCCCTCTGCACGTCGCCTCAAGAACGACCAAACGACGCGGATCTCATCGCCCTCGGAAGAAACTCGCTGAAGAAGATGAAAAACCTCTCGTCGCCGTATCTCTCGCCGGAGAATACAAGAGGTTTCGAGAAATCGCCGCGAAGAGGAGAGGTTTCAGAAACTTTTTTTTTCTCGACGATGAAATCTAACCCTCTTTTTTTTTGATTCACGTGAATGAGAGAGAGAGAGAAGAGGAAGAGGAAGAGAAGAAGAAGAAGAGAGAGAGAGAATAGATCGTGAATGAGAGAGAGAGAAGAGGAAGAAGAAGAAGAGAGAGAAGAGAAAGAAAAAAATTTAAGATATATTTTTAATTTTATTATTTTAATTAGTTTTTTGTAAAAAAAAAAAAAATGTTAATGGCATTTTGATGATTAAAATGAAAATATATACATGAATATTTTTTACCAATTTTGTAAAGTTAGTTTAGTTAAAAAAACGTGTGACAGAGTTATTTTAGTAAATACACTACATTTTAAAATTATTCTAGTTATTATCTCTAATATAAAAAAAAAATTACATAGTAAAAATGAATTTATGGAAGAAAATAAAGATAGTGTTAACTATTAGAGATTAAAGAAAAGCTGATTTATGTTTATTTAAATGGCTACATTTATGGGCAGCAGATAATGTGTCAGTGAGGCTTCATAAATCCTCAAAAACGATAAATGCATTCAGGTGAGACATGTTTTGGTGTCTGGTTTGTTCAGATCTCTCTGCATTGCCCTGTTGTTTAAGGTTGAGAATAAGTTTGCAGAATTATTTTCTTCAGAGTCCGAAGAAGAATTACTGGGAAATAAACCTTCTAACTTGGTCATGGGGCTATGGGCTCGACCAAGATATGATGCAAAGAAAGAAAGGTTTTAGTTTTTTGGCTCTATACAGCCAAAAAAGGAAAAATAGAATTTTACGAAATCCGTTGTTGTTCGTCGTCGGAACGGTCTAGAGCAGAGATGACAGCAGGAATTGATATACATCTTCTGGGATCTGGAAAGAATTGGCTCCAAGAATATGATATTTGTACAAGAAGGACGATGAAATAGTGAAGTGACGGAGAGAGATCGAGGACCTGTAGTGATCTTAATATAACGAGTCGAAACGCCGAGCAGAGAAGAAAACCATGGAGAAATCGCTGCCATGTGTTTGAAGATATGTCCGCTTCTGAGAAATCTATCGCCGTTTCGTGTTTCTACTTTCGTTTTTTTTTTTTTTTTCAATTCTAAATTATATTTTGCTTTGACAACAAAAAAATACTATATATATTTTTTTTATTAGAGAATAACTATAATAATCTTCAAAGTAGGTGTTTTAATAGAATAACTCTGTTTCAACATTGTATAACTAAACTAACTTTCAAAAATTAGCAAAAAACATTCATTCAAGTATCCCTTTGCATTTTAATAACGAAAATGCCATTAAAGTTTTGTTTTTATTGTTAAATTCGTAATTAAAAAAATGGATTAAGAAAATAATGAGGATTAAAATTACAAAACCCTAAAAACATTAAAGTTAATCTAAAAAGAAAAAAAAAAGTGGAAACCTTTCTTCTTCTCGGCAAGTCGGCGACTTTGAGGGTGATTCCTCGCAATTTACATCGTCTTCTCCGGCGAGATATACATCGAGTCCGGCGAGTAATAACGGCCATTGATTCCGGCTAGGAGTAGGTAAGGAAGTATCTTTTCTTCTGAGTTTTTTTGTCTTCTTCCGCGAGTTCTCGGCGACTCGAGTTCCGGTGACGCGACGTGCGAAAGGTCTGAGGGGCGACGTGCGAAGGGTCTAAGGGGCGACGCGAGTTTCCGTGGAGAAAATAGAGAAAATTCCGGCGGAGAAGACGAATCCCGTTGGAGTAGCGGCGGTGGTGGGTGAAATTTACTGTTTTTGAGAAAAAAATGTAATCCTAATTGTTTTTTTGTTGCAGATAACTTACAAAATCGGCGGTTTTGGTGAAATGATAGAAGTTCTTGTGAAAGGAGACAAATTTCTGGTGAAAGGAGACAAATTTCCGGTTAGGTGTGAATAAATCGACAAATGTTTTGGTAGACTTGTTTTGGTGGTAGACTTGTTTAATTTGGTGGTAGATTTGTTTTATTTTTTTTTAGACTTGTTTTATTTGGTGGTAGACTTGTTTCAGATTTGGTGGTAGACTTGTTTCAGATTTGTTTTATTTGGTTTGTTTCATTTGGTAAACCCTAATTGTTGTGTGTTGCAGATAACTTACAAAATTGGCGCTTCCGGTAAAAGGATTGTTCCGTTTTAAGGAGTCAAATTTCTGGTGAAAGGAGACAAATTCCGGTAAGGTGTGAATAAATCTACACTTGGTGGTAGACTTGTTTTGTTGCATTTGGTGGTAGACTTTTTTTGTTGCATTTGGTGGTAGACTTGTTTCATTGCAATTGGTGGTAGACTTGTTTCGTTGCAATTGGTGGTAGACTTGTTTCGTTGCAATTGGTGGTAGACGTGTTTCGTTGCAATTGGTGGTAGACTTGTTTCGTTGCATTTGGTGGTAGACTTGTTTCGTTGCATTTGGTGGTAGACTTGTTTCGTGGTATTTGGTGGTAGACTTGTTTCGTGGTATTTGGTGGTAGACTTGTTGCGTGGTATTTGGTGGTAGACTTGTTTCGTGGTATTTGGTGGTGGACTTGTTTCGTGGGGTGGTAGACTTGTTTCGTGGTATTTGGTGGTGGACTTGTTTCATACTTACTTTATTTTGTGATCTTGTTTTATTGCAAAGGTAGAGTTGTGATAGTACTTTTATGTATCTGACATTTGACTTATTATGTGGTTTACAGAGATGGCCACATCTAGCGAGTCGAAGGATTATCCTCGGAGATTGTATCCGCCAGGAAAGTCTCCCTTGCAGATCCATAGCTTTAATAACGGCTGCCACCTGAGTGATTTCGGGTTGCTGAGGGATGCAGTGGGTGATGAGGTCTACAATGATATTATGAACAGATCTCAAGTTGGAGTAATTCTCAAGCTTGCATTGAAGAAGTATGTTTGGAGTGCACACACTGTTCATCAATTTATAACCAACCAATTGGCAATTGATAGGAGGTATGAGATGTGGTCAATCATCAGTGGGCGGCCGTTGAGGTTTCCTTTGCATGAATTTGGTGAAATTACGCGGCTCAACTGTCATCCAATTGCTGGAGATGTTTGGGACACGGATCACACAGATTTTTGGGAAGAGATAGGTGTGAATCCTGCAGAAGGGCCTAGCTGGAATGAGCTGGTTAATGTGTTGGAGAAATGCAAGATTTGGAGCGTCTCGAAGAAGGAAATGGTAGCAAAGCTATTCATATTGCATGTAGGAATATTTGGCCTTCACCGGAATAGTAGAGTCCCCTTGGTGTTCGCTAAAAAGGTGTTAGACGAAGAAGCTTTCGAGAGTCATCCGTGGGGCCGGCATGCTTTTAAGAATTTAATAGACTCTATTAAAGTTGCTTCTTTTGGCGGAGCTAGTTACACTCTTCATGGATTTGTGCATGCATTGCTCATATGGGCATTTGAGTCGGTACCTATATTGGGAGAAAAGTTTGGAAAAAGAGAAAAGAACGAACACAATCCTGATATTGTTCCTCTACTTCGGTGGCGTTCATCACGGAAGCGATACACTTTTAACTCTGTTTTGTTGGAGGATAAAAATACTTCTGAGGACAAAAAGGTATGTTTCCTTGAATTTTTGCGGTAGATTTTGTATATATAATTAGTTTGCTTAAAATCTGTGGAGGTAGATTTGTTTATGAAACGTTTGGTAGAGTTATTTTTATATTCGAATTTTTTTGGCAGACTTATCATCTGCTAGGTGGTGCTAGACTTACAATATTGTTTACCAATGGTTGTAGGTTCGTGTTACACACTTATTGGTGAAGCCGCGGGAGGAGATTTATCCGTTTTGGCCCGACGGAGACTCAAACCCAGACGTTGATAGGAAGCTGGATAACATGATCCAAGATATTCTTGATGGATGCTTGGATGAGACGGTTTGGGATAACTCTGAGGCGGCTGAGAAGTCCTCGATGAAGGTAAAAGGGAAGAAGAAGGAAACTCCAGAGGCTATTCATGTGAAGAAGAAGAAGAGGAACAAAGAAATTGAAGAGGAAGAAGAGGGCCAAAGTGATGTGGAAAGGAAGAAGAAGGAGAAGGAAATCGAAAAGGGAAAAGCTGAAGAAGAAGAAGATTTTGATCTCCGACTTGAAGATTTTAAGAGGAACGCGAAAAGGGAGAAAAAAAAGGAGAAGAAAATTGAGAAGGAAAAGACTAGTGTGGACAGTAATGAACAGATCTTAAGCGCCCTTCAGTTCTTGGCAAACCAAGTTGGACAAATGGACAAAAATTTTGGAGGCCAACTAAGTGGGTTGGAAATGAGGTTGTCTACTCTCGAGGCCAAAGATATGTTGAAAGATAAGGAAGTTGTGGTCCAGGAGAAGGAAGATTCGGTGGAATCTGCAGCGAAAGATGCCAAAGATGCAAAATCCAAAGCCCGCGGGGAACAAGATCCGCTACGCAAGTCTCTATTTTAATGAAAGTAACTTAGAGAAGTTACTTGGAGACTACCTAAAACTTTTGAACACATTTTAGTTTATTTCAGAACATTGTGTATTTTAAAACGACATGGTAAGAAGCTTGCAGAACGTTGTTGTGGTAGAATTTTTAACGTTGTTGTGGTAGACTTGTTTACAATGTTGTGGTAGACTTTTTAACGTTGTTGTGGTAGACTTTTTAACGTTGTTGTGGTAGACTTTTTAACAATGTTGTGGTAGACTTGTTTCATACAATGTTGTGGTAGACTTGTTTCATACAATGTTGTGGTAGACTTGTTTCATACGATATGTGTTTGGATATTGATGTCTCTAATAACATTTTAATGTCGAGTACCACAGTCGTGGATGTTAGAGGTACAAGAAACGTCTGAGCCAGATTTTCCCATAGCTAGGGTCGTTAGAACCCCGACGTCCAACTCAAAGACCGTTCGTAAAGTGAAAATAGAACCGGTTGACCTGAAAGTGAAGATGCAACAACTGAAAACCAAAACCAAACCTCAGCTTCGAAAGAAATCTGATGACGAAGACTTTGTCGAAATCATTGAACAATTTACACCTCCACGACAGAAACCTTCATCACCTATTTCACCATTATCTGACCCCGATGAAAATGTAAAGATGGAAGTAATTGGCAGCGGTTTAGATAAGCTGGTCGCATTTCTAGCCAAGAAAGATCATGAACTCAGAAAGCAACGCACCCTTGCTCCCACCCAACTGTCACCATTTGAAGGAAGTTCAACGGTCAAACGCATCATGTTTGGTGTAATATCTTCATAAGCTTTCTACGATCCTTTTGAAGAGGTGGACAATTGTAAAAGGGATCGGTTGATCGAGGATGTGGCGACAGAGTTGTAAGTCATTCATGTTAATGGTATAAATTTTATTAAACGTTGTACTTCTCATTTTATCACGTCCGCGTTTATAGAGAGAACTAAATGGATGATACCGATCCAGTTGTTGAATTTTATGTTCATATGATGACACCTAAAGAGGACTGGCCTATAGAGAGGTTTGGTTGGTTGGGTGAAAGGGTATTTTTCTTTCATGGTATATTAATTTACGGTACATTTTTTTGAATAATTGTTTATTACCGCTAGATTTATATATTTTCTATTTTTCCAGCATATGACAGCGGGAATGAATATGTTTTGACAACGGTCATTAAGAAATCCATCTCCTTATCAAAGAGGTGGAAAGGTTGCTTTCCTCGACCCGCTGTTCACCGCACAATGGTTTGTAGAATACAAAAGGGACTTCTTACCTAATGAGAAGAGTTGGGTGTTTGACAGTGGATATTTCGACGTCGCCAATGGCCAATCTCCCGATTTTGCAATGACAAACAAGAAATGGTTCAGGGATGTCGAACTCTTGTACATTTGCCACAATATCAACAATGTACATTGGGTTGCCGTTGAGGTGGACATTCCGAAGAAAAAGGTTATGTGTATGATTGTATTAAATCTTTATATGGCGACAATACCATAAAAGCAGATATTAGGGCATGCGCATAGATGATTCCATTGTTGTTGCACAAAATGTTTCCAAGAGAATGGAAGACTGTGTAAACCTGCTACACGTACATGATGAAGGTAATTCCGCAAAACGACCAAAGTGGCGACTGTGCGTGTATACGTTGAAGTATATTGAGTGTTTGGCTCTTGGGCATGTTATGGTAGACCTTAACGATACTAACATTCCTGGGATTCGTACGAAATATGCAGCTGAGATTATGGACGAGATTCCATCAGACTGGTTTGGAGAAACAATACAACGATCTGATCCTAACCCTCGGGGTGAGTACGATGACAGGTTTCCGCTGCATACATGTTCTGTGAAGTAAGGAATCAGACTTAATGCTTTTGTAGAGTACTGGTTTTGTAATCGGGGTAGGTTTATTAAACTGTGTTGTCACAGACTTTTTCACTTATTTTACATGAAGTTGGTCCTTTGAAAGTTTTGTAGATTGGACCATGCTAACGTAGCCATGTATGTAATATATGGGATTGGTTGACTTGTATGATACAACTTGGTAGACTTGTTTGATACGACTTGGTAGACTTGTTTGATACGACTTGATAGACTTGGTAGACTTGTTTGATATGACTTGGTAGACTTGTTTGATACGACCGAACCTAGAAACGATTGTTTATTTCAACTCTATAAGCAAGCAACACATATCACTGTCAAACTTATTATTACACAAATGAGTTCACAATTGGCATGTAGCACGANTTTACATGAAGTTGGTCCTTTGAAAGTTTTGTAGATTGGACCATGCTAACGTAGCCATGTATGTAATATATGGGATTGGTTGACTTGTATGATACAACTTGGTAGACTTGTTTGATACGACTTGGTAGACTTGTTTGATACGACTTGATAGACTTGGTAGACTTGTTTGATATGACTTGGTAGACTTGTTTGATACGACCGAACCTAGAAACGATTGTTTATTTCAACTCTATAAGCAAACAACACATATCACTGTCAAACTTATTATTACACAAATGAGTTCACAATTGGCATATAGCACGATTATGCCCGCCATCACCACATTTGGAATACTTGTGTTCTTTCTTTGGACGTTTCTTCTCCATTGCCACTTCGATCCATTGCACTTTTCATTCGAGATTTTTTTGGTCGGTCGGGTGGGTTTCGAACGAAATGAGGCATACAAACTTTCATAGCCACTTCTTCGGGCACAGGTAATGCAACATCCCTTGGCAATATTATCCCCGAGTAAGCGTCGCACAAGTAAGTTGTTCGAAAGTAGGGATGGCATAGAGAGATCCTTGAAATTTTGCAGCTTCCGTTGCTGCAATGGCATGAACGCACGGGATTTTATCAATGTCAAACCTTCGGCAAGTACATTTTTTCTCATCCAAATTGACAACATGCAAGGATGTCCCACCGGTGACCTGTACATGATGCTCATATATCTCTTGAACAGTCAGTTGCTTGGCAGCTTCAACTCTGACTTATTTACAGTAAATACAAATCTGCCATCAAATATACTAAATCTACCGTCAAACTAAATAAATCTACCATAAAAGAAAGAAATCATATACCCGTAGCAATTTCTCAACACCAGTAGTAAGCTCGGTTTTCATTAGTCTTGCAGTCCGGCGCCTTTTCGAAAACCACCTTGTTAGAAGCGACCTTATCTCGTCCAAAAGTGTCACGATTGGAAAACTTCTTACCTTTGAGAGGACCTTATTTATCGATTCCGCTATGTTGCTAGTCATGAAGTTGTACCTATCTCCCGGGAAATGAACCCGACTCCACATACGCACATCCGCTTTTTGCAAATAGTTATAAAGTCGAGGATTACTAGCTTGAATCTGCCCAAATAAGACATTGAACTCTAGAAGCCTATATGCGGTTGCAGCCTTCTTCACAAGTCTGAAAGAATCCCCACCTTTAAAGTTCACCAAAATATTCTTATGCAAATGATGAGTGCAAATACCTCGACTAGAAAGGGGGTAAACCTTCCCTATCGCTTTTCCAATTGATCTATGCCTATATGAAATTATGGCAAGTCCTTCATCATCTGGGATAACCCGGTGTAATTGACTAAAGAACCATTCCCATGACTCATCATTCTCGGTATCAACAACAGCAAAAGCAATCGGAAATATATTAGAATTACCATCTTGCGTTGAGGCGATGAGAAGTGTACCTTTGTATGTATCAGTCAAAAACGTCCCATCAACAACCACAACTTTCCACATATACGGGAACCCATGTATGCATGCACCAAATGCGATGAACATAAACTTGAACTTGTCTTCCTCATCAACTTCAAGCTTTATAAGTGTCCCCAGATTAGCCCGCCTAATCATGTATAAGTACGACAGAAGCTCCTCGTAACCATTCTCCGAACTTCATGTTATTAGTTCTCGAGCATATTTTAATACATGATGGGCCTTCCAGTACTCCACCTATATTAAATCGAGCAAAATAAATCTACCAAAATAAATCTACCAAACTATATATACCAAAAATAAATCTACCAAAATATATATATCTACCACAACTAAATAAGTCTGCTGCAAAGGATGTCAAACCTTTATTCCATATCGTTTGGTGAGAGCATCATCAACATGATATGGCAAAACGGTCGGTCCAACACCACCTACAAAGTCTTTATAAAGATGTCCTAGTATCTCATGAGTTGCTTGCCGGCCACGAGATGAACGCATCGTAATAGAACACGTGTGCTCTCCAACATAAGTCTTAATATGGAACCTTGGATTATCTCCTATCGTTGATGCACGAACCCTCCATTTACATCTTTCCCACCAACACTTAACCGTCAACAATTTTGACATTGAATAACCAACATCAAAGTCGAATTTATTTGCAACCGCATAGATATTCAATCTCGTCTCCAACTCATCTTTTGTTTCATAACATTGGCCAACAGCTAAGTCTACGGACTTTATTTCCATCTGCACAAAATCAGGAATCGTTATTGACCCCCGTTTCTTTGGTGGCAGATTTTGCATGTCCTCTTCGTTATCGGAATCCTTTCCACACGCCCCATACTCTTCATCATCAGAACTTGCACCATCCGGGTCTTCGCAATTATCAAATCTGTATTCCTCATCTTCTTCTTCACTATCGTCAACTTGTTCTTCTTCTTTGCATGATATCCTTGAATTTTTCCCAACGACACGATCACATTCTGAGTTTGATGGTTTGACATCCTCGACGACAACCTCCGCTTTATCTATAATCTCCACGCATAAACGAACCGTATCGTTTTGAAATTGTTGCAAAAAACCACTCAATTGTCTAGTCGTTGCTACAAATACTGGCGGTGTATCTTGTGGTACTCTTTGCAAATACTTTTTCGACAACATAAAACTCAATTGTACCTCATAATCGCGATGATCCAAACCGAAATCTTCATAAACCATCCGAAGGAAATCACCAAACGACGTTTTATGACCCACTTCTAAAATTCGACACCCTTTTGACTTATCAACCAAGAAGACCCAACGATTTTTCGGAAAAATCCATTTCCCACAAACTAGAATAATTTGCTCCATGGTTGAAGTCTTGAAGATGATGAAGGAAAAAAAAAATTGGGAAAAAAAAGTTGTGGGAACTATTAAGTTAAAGTCTTAGAGAAGCTAAAGAGATTTCAAGTTTGATGGAGATGTAGAATTAGGAAGAGAGGAGGTTGAAGCTCTAGGAAAAGAGTTCATCCAAAAAAAAATTTAGGGCGGCGGCGTGACCTAGATGATGAAGGTCGATGAGTGCATAGGTTTTTTAGCAAATCTGAAGATCTTTAGGGGGCAAAATCGTCATTTGATAATCTCCATATTTAATAAGTCTACCGTTAAGACAAAAATATAAATGTCAGATAAATCTACCAAATTCATATATATCTACCAACTTCAGATAAATCTACCAACTTATGATAAGTCTACCAATACCGTTTTATAAATAAATCTACCGACCTTTAAAAAGTTTGCCGCCATTACAAATAAGTCTACTGTTTTAAGAATAAGTCTACCACGACAATATATGTCTACCGTCGTTACAATAAATCTACCGTCACCAAAAAACGTACCATCCGATAATAAGTCTACCGCCATTACAAATAAGTATACCGCGAAGTAGATAAATCTACCATCAAATGAAATAAATCTACCAATTTGGTCAAATGTCTACCAAAAAAGTTAACCGATCGCTCGTTAAATCTATCAATCCTTAACAAATCTACCGTCATTAAAACTAACTCTATAAAAAAAAAAGTCTACCGCTCAAAAACATATCTACCATGTCGTAAAAATAAGTCTACCGTAATAAGTCTACCGGCCCAAAACAAATTTACCGGCCGAAAATAAGTCTACCGTCCGAAAATTAAGTCTACCAGCCAAAAAATAAATATACCATTAATAATTAAGTCTACCGTCAAAGAACGGTAGACTTGTTTATTTGAAATAGTAATAGCAATATCGTAATTACGTTTTTGTTAACAAAGGTCAAAAGAGTCAAATTGGTATTTTTCATTTTTTAGGTTATTTTAATAATTAAAAAAAATTAGCATTGTCATTTTTGAAAGTTATTTTAGTAATCTTTCCATTTTTTATATTATTTAAATTTCAAAATAATATTTTTTTAATATTCTCGATTCTAAAGCTAAAAGATTTGTAAGGCAAATACAGTATATTGTTGGGATACAAAAACTTAATAAAATAGGAGTCTATCTTCATTGTATATTTTATTGAGAAAAAACTGCATTTGTATATTACTGTAACACTATTGAAAAGTATATAAATGTTGTTAATATATATAGTAGTAATCATTATTATTTTTTCAGAAACATAAATTACAGATTGGATTTGACCCGTAAACAATGACACGAGTGCTCGAATTAATAATTTCCACACAACAACAATATCTACACAAATTATAAATTTATATGTTTAAAGCTTTATGTGAAAGAACGGATTAATCTTGTCATTTAAATTTTCTGAAATGATCAATTAATCATAAGTAAAAAATACTTGAAGTCTTGAATCATGGTTTAAATCTGCATGACGAATCTTAGGTCTCTAAACTGACCATGAGTTGGTTAAAAGACCTTCTCTCATTGTTGCTTGCTTCACTTCCTTGGCTCTTTTCAAAAGTAAGCTAAGGGAGAAAGTAGCGAGAAGCAGCGTTCGCCAAAACCAAGCCTTTGCATTCCTCGGATCCACTCTCCGAGCAAGCCACAACGCATATACCGCTTCACTCACGTGCACTGGCACCACAATCCCCGAAGCTATTCGCAACACCAACATCGACCTGAAGAAAAACAGCGCAATGGCTCGAAGAGTTGGTATGGGTCCAATATCTGGTAGCCATGCGACCGATATAATGCTAGGCAATCCGATCACACAGAAAAGCCACTTGTAAATGCTTGGTCCATCGACTTCTCTTCTCTTCTTGTCTTTAAAATATGAAATGGTTTCGTCATGGCTTCTCCGGGTTGTGTCTTGGGCTCGAACCCGAGTTCCTCCTTGGCTTTTCGAATCGAGTAGTAATGAGTCACCCCGACATGTCCATTTAAAAAACAAAACGTTATAAGCTCAAGCAAATCGGTCTCTTTTTTTTTCTTTTATATAGATTCTCTAGTGCCATCAAGACTACTCTTTAACAAACCTTATAAACTTCTCGTGGAAGAATCAATGGTTGTGGAATCCACCATTGGTTCAGCAATATGGTGATAGCATTATGTAGATTGCTTTGCATATATTTCTGAGTGAAACAGCGAGCGGAATAGATAGCGATGACTTGGGCAGGTCATAATCTAAGATTCTAAATGCTTCAATAGTGGCTTGAGAAACTCGAAGAAGTTTATCAGATTACCTGTGAAAAACAAACATCAGAACCGGCCTTGGAATGAACTGATCAAAGGAAAGCATATAGGGATTCGAGTGAGAACTGGAAACAAATAAATGTTAAATAAGCAACCAAACAAAAAAAACGAATTTACTTGTCCCACAAACACCAGGAGAGATGGAAAAGAATGAAAGTGTAGACAAGTGTAATCTACCAATCTTTGATTAAAAAAGTAATTGTGAGACGTAGCTATTTTCGAGTGTCTCTGTAAGGAAAAAAAAGTATACAAAATCCATATGGATATTAAGGAATACGATGACGTATAATGTAATAGCCACTACTAAACTATTTTTTACCACTTTAAGTTTAGTCGATAGAATCTCTTGTTCAACTGATAAAGCAAGATCAATATGTGTCTGCATCCACTTCCGAGTTTGGGGATCATAGCACGAAGAATGCGTCATGTGGTTTGGTGGATCACAACGGCACTGTAGGGTAAGCTGATTAGTTCGATAAATTGGTTAGTTTAAACTAAAGTACAACATTGTTTGTACATACCAATCAGAGTTGGCACTGAATACAACCCCATCAATCATGTGTGGAGTCTTTGAATTTATAAATTTGTGGAGGACCAATTTTTATAGATTTATTGGTGTAGAAAAATATTGATCAAAATTTCATATTCAGATTTTGTGCACAAACTAATTTTTTTTCTTGCTTCTAGCCTTTCAAATTTTTTTTTTTGCTTCTAACCAATTCACAAATCACGTTCTTCTTCTTCTTAGTTTTCTCGGAAAAAGCACAAATAAAGCCGAATGGATCAAGCACTTTGGCTTTGATCCCTCTCAAAGCTTAATCATTGGAGATCTCTAACAGATTTATAGCTCCACGTTCCATAGCTGATGCCAACACAATGTCAACATTAGTTACGAGCTCAACGCGGACTAGGAATGGACTCTTTCTGATTGAAAACAAAAACAAAAATACTAGTGAGATAGATTGATGCAGCGCATCTCAATACACTCGGACACCGACTCTATCTCTATTTCATTACGTGGGTTTTGTTTTTATGTTAAGCATTTATTTATTATTTAGGCCTTAAGGTTCTTGATTTGGTTTTCCTTTTCCTATTTTGTTTAGGGTTCTAGTCTACCCTTTGAGTATTTATAGTGCTTCTTATGTTTGTGAGAAGGACATTATTATTGAATTAAAAACCCCAGAGCTTTCAAGCTTCTTTATTTCTCTTGAGTTTCGGCTATTCTTTGAATCAACGAATCTCGAGTTTGTCTTTGTTCGACCATTCAAAGTGAATCAACGAACTAAAGACTCTCCTCTCGTTTCTCTGCGCCATAGATCCAACAGAGAAAACATCAAGAGACAAAAGTAGAGAAAAAATTAATTCATCTATTCGGTTCTCCATCAGAGACAACAATAGTAGTGTGAGATAGCATTAACTCAACACAGTAAGAAGTAAATACCACCCCAAGGCCCCCAACCGTCGAACAATGACTTTTCTTCTTCACCGCCCCAAAGGTGGAGTTATAGAATTCCACAACTATAGGTATTGTTCCAGATTCCACAAACAAGTGGTATTTTAGCTTCCTCCATGATTCCATGTTTTCTAGAGCGGTTCTGTTTTGCAATGTCTAAAAGCAGAGATGGGATCAAGAGACATCATTCGGATGGAGGAGGAGCAACTTAACCAGATGCAGCATAAGCACACCAAACTTGTGTCTGAATCAGGAACATCGAAGAACACTGTTGAGGAACTGAGAGCTATGGTTAAAGAGAGTTGGAAAAGCAAGCAGAGAAATGCTATATCAGAAGGAGAGGAAGAGAAACGAGAGGCGTGATGGGACAACTTTATGCCTCTGGATCATTACAAAAGCAGATACAGACAACTTTTGTGGTTTCTCTCGAGCAAACAACAACTAATCATACTCTCTCTTTTGCTTATTCGTTACAACAAACAAAATGTCTTTCTTAGTCTCATCATGTTTGTGTCATTGTTTGTTCTGTTCTGTCACAGACGTTCTTCATTCTTTAGTTAAGACTTGGAATTTATATGAAATCTAAGCTCCAAAATGCTTTAATATGTGCGTGCGCATTTATGGTCTGCAATGCATTCCGAGAATAGGGTATCTATACTGAAGGTGTCTCTATAAAAAAATTTCTTTTATGGCTTGCTTATGTAATAATTAATGTTTTGACCATAGCTACCAATTTAAATTGACCATAGGTAGGAAAAAAATGTTTTTAACGAATATATCTTTCACAAACGCCAGATGTATCAGTGGGTAAAACGTTTAAGATTCTTGTTGATTTTTTCTAAATTTATTCAAGATATGTCCGCTTCTGAGAAATCTATCGTTTGGTGTTTTCTACTTTCGTTTTTTTTTTCAATTCTAAATTATATTTTGCTTTGACAACAATATATATATATATCTATATATTTTTTTTTTCTTTTGGCTATGCGAGTATTATTACATTTTTATATTATTTAATTTTCAAAATAACATTTTTTAATATTCTCGATTCTAAAGCTAAAAGATTTTTAAAGAAAATACAGTATATTGTTAGGATACAAAAACTTAATAAAATAGGAGTCTATCTTCATTGTATATTTTTTTGAGAAAAAAACTGCATTTTTATATTACTGTAACACTATTGAAAATATATAAATGTTGTTAATATATATAGTAATCATTAGTATTATCTTTTTCAGAAACATAAATTACATATTGGATTTGACCCGCCAACAATGACACGAGTGTTCGAATTAATAATTTCCATACAACAATAACAACATCTACACAAATTATAAATTTATATGTTTAAAGCTTTATGTGAAAGAGCGGATTAATCTTGTCATTTAAATTTTCTGAAATGATCAATTAATCATAAGTAAAAATACTTGAAGTCTTGAATCATGGTTTAAACCTGCATGACGAATATTAGGTCTCTAAACTGACCATGAGTTGGTTAAAAGACCTTCTCTCATTGTTGCTTGCTTCACTTCCTTGGCTCTTTTCAAAAGTAAGCTAAGGGAGAAAGTAGCGAGAAGCAGCGTTCGCCAAAACCAAGCCTTTGCATTCCTCGGATCCACTCTCCGAGCAAGCCACAACGCATAGACCGCTTCACTCACGTGCACTGTCACCACAATCCCCGAAGCTATTCGCAACACCAACATCGACCTGAAGAAAAACAGCGCAATGGCTCGAAGGATTGGTATGGGTCCAATATCTGGTAGCCATGCGGCCGATATAATGCTAGGCAATCCGATCACACAGAAAAGCCACTTGTAAATGCTTGGTCCATCGACTTCTCTTCTCTTCTTGTCTTTAAAATATGAAATGGTTTCGGTCATGGCTTCTCCGGGTTGTGTCTTGGGCTCGAACCCGAGTTCCTCCTTGGCTTTTCGAATCGAGTAGTAATGAGTCACCCCGACCTGTCCATTTAAAAAACAAAACGTTATAAGCTCAAGCAAATCGGTCTCTTTTTTTTTTCTTTTATATAGATTCTCTACTGTCATCAAGACTACTCTTTAACAAACCTTATAAACTTCTGGTGGAAGAATCAATGGTTGTGGAATCCACCAATGATTCAGCAATGGTGATAGCATTATGTAGATTGCTTTGCATATATTTCCGAGTGAAACAGCGAGCGGAATAGATAGCGATGATTTGGGCAGGTCATAATCTAAATGCTTCAATAGTGGCTTGAGAAACTCGAAGAAGTTTATCGGATTACCTGCGAAAAACAAACATCAGAACCGACCTTGGAATGAACTGATCACAGGAAAGCATATAGGGATTCAAGTTTGAGAGTATAAATTTTACCATCAGAAACAAAGTAGGCCTTCCCTGCAGCTTTCGAATGCTCATAGAGTAAACCGGAGGTCGCTAACATGAGCGCAAGTACAATGTTATCCACGTAGATCCAGTCAGTTTTCGAGTTTGGATCGCCGATTTTGAAGAGGAATAAACCCAATCTTGCATCAGAGATTATCCTATCAAGATACTTCTCTTCACCCGGTCCATAAACAAGTGGACAACGAATCGCGCACGTAGACAAAACACTTCCATGTCCGTTCCTAGATTCCCATAAAACATATATACAACTTTAGCATTACCATTCCATATATACAGGTTCTCATTCGTAATCCGAGGAACGGTAGAATAGTTCCATGAATCTACATATTTTGATAAATTACACAATTTATACGCTTATCGCAATTTATTTGCGATTATTCTATGATTTCGCAAGTTTAATTAATTTTTTCATTTCACATCATTTGTTCCATTTTCCAAGATTCCTCAGTTCACAGACACATAACCCTAAATTCTAAAGTTAGGACATTGATTTTGAACTTACTCAACAGTACGACCGTTGTTCTTCAAAACTAACTGCTCGGCAATAGATTTAGTCTGATCATATGGACCGACGTATTGATTGGAAGCTAAATAAGGAAGAGTTTCATCTCCATTCTCGATCTCTTTCCCCCCAAAAACGACACCGTTCGAGCTCAAATACACTACCCTCGTGATCCCTTTCTTCACGCAGGTTTCCAAAACGTTACGGGTCCCTTCCACGTTAACTTCCTCGATCCGACGAGTCCGAACCATTTCCTTACCGAAGCCACCGTACGAAGCAAGATGAATAACACAGTCTACTCCGTCAAGCGCCTCTTCTACGTCCTCTCTATTCACAACATCTCCTGACATATATACATTAGGAGCAAAAGTATATTGTTAGAACATTTCATATTAAAAATGGAAATAGATCTAACTACTAACAAAATATATAGACCAATCCACTCGTTATCAATTGATTTTGAGTAGAAACAAGATTTCAAAAAAAAAAACCACTCATATATAGTAAATTAATCATAATCTTGATTCGGGTAGAGAGAGTTAAATCAATTTGAATACCGTATATGCAGTGGACGCCGGATTCTTTGAGACGGTCGGACCAAGGAGAGGTGGTGCGGCAGTCGAAGGAGCGGACTTGGATAGCACCACGGCGGAGCAGCTCAAGGCACACGGCGGAGCCGACTAAACCCAACCCACCGGTCACGGCTACAACTTTGCCTTGTATTCCTCCGTTCTCCTCTTCTAATCTCATCTCCATTTTTCGGTATGGTTTCTTCTTCGATATTCAATTTTGATTGTTCCAAAAATGGTCAACGAAGAGTTCAATATATAAATTAGCTAGGGGGTTGGGTACTGGTTAAGATAATGGCATGTTATGATATAAATTAAATATTAGGCGCTATGCACGAGAACTTCGTTGTCGTTTGAAGCATGCATGTGTCTAGGCCAGCGGAATCACGACGATAAAGTTAGCGTACTTGTTCATTTAAAATAAGAATTAATCCGCAAGTCATGCTAATTGTTAAATACGATTCCTAGTTAATCAGCCAACGACTTACACGAAAAAAGGTTGCTTATGAAAATTATAATTCTTTTGATCTACCGGTTGACCAATAAATCTTGCACCATGTTTAAGGTTTTCAAATCTGGAATATGACAATATATTTACGTAGGACCTGCAATGCAACACGCATATTAGCAATGGCCTGAGTTCTTTTGAGTTTGGATCAGTGTTGTTATCTTGCAACTCCAAATGACAAATATATAATTGAGATATTTGGATCGAATGTTTCGGAATCTTTTTTTGTGTGTTGAAATGTGTTATATATGCATAACTTTGTAGAAATAAGATAATTACGGTTTACGCGCTCAGGAAACAAGAAAAAACAAAAAAACGCTATTCATAATTGTAGAGAATTATATAAAAAGGGAATTTACATAGTAAAAATGAATTTATGGAAGAAAATAAAGATCGTATTGTTATTAGAGATTAAAAAAAAGCCGATTTATGTTTATTTTCTTTTTACTACATGGAGCCAAAAACTATTTCAAGTCTCTTGTATCACTAAAATATACATGGAGAGAAAGTAAATTTGTAAAATCTTGTTATGAAGCCTGTGTACGACAATGTATTCATTCATGGGCAGCAGATAACATGTCAGTGAGGCTTCATAAATCCTCAAAAACGATAAATGCATTCGGGTGAGACATGTTTTGGTGTCTGGTTTGTTCAGATCTCTCTGCATTGCCCTGTTGTTTAAGGTTGAGAATAAGTTTGCAGAATTATTTTCTTCAGTCTGAAGAAGAATTACTGGGAAATAGACCTTCTAACTTGGTTATGGGGCTATGGGCTCGACCAAGATGGGCTCGACCAAGATATGATGCAAAGAAAGAAAGGTTTTACTTTTTTGACTCTCTAGCTAAAAAAGGAAAAAGGAAATATAGAAAGAAAGGTTTGGAAAATCTGTGTAAAGCATATGATTGGATGAAATTTTGGCTCGACCATAAATTTTTCCTACGGCACAAAGATTTATGGCTTGGAAAGACTACAACTTTAAGAAAACATCTGCATTCTAAATCCGTGCGTCCGGTGTGATAAAGAAATTTGTAATAAAAATGTGAAATGAAAAATAAAAGCTAATTTAAATGTTATTTATTCAAATATGTTTAATTTGTAATTTTTAAATTTATAAAAAATTTAAGAGATAATGCACTCACAATCACTTTTTCAAATTTTACTTACAATTTTGTCACTTTCTTATTTTTGTTTTATGTGTCAAATGACGATTTTACCCATGTTTCCTATTGATTCGTGTACTGTACATCGTTGATTCGCGTATTACTGTACATGAGTACAGTACAATAAGTGTTAGTTCTCCAATTAAATTTAGAAAGTGCTAAAAACTTTATAAAATTTTCAAAAAATGACTAAATAGCCAAGAATCCCTAGATTTAATAAATGTTTGACAATAACTTTAATACATGTTTGACAATAGGTTCAATTCATTTTAAAAAATAAGAAGTGTTTGGAAACAGATTCTAAAAGTACTCATGTTTTAATAGTATAGATTAACACAAAATAAAGTACGATATAAGTATTTGGTTTTGTAATTGTAATAGTCTATACTCTGACCGGGAAAAAAAATCTCATACAGTATACATACCAAATACTACTATTTAGTTATATTATATTTAAAATGGAAACGATATATTCCCCACGAAAAATTTCATATCTAGCTAGATCTCCCCTCCCCTCCGGAACTATGCCCTATGTATATCTCCCACGAAATGAAAGTTAAAGATGTAAATTCCCCCAGAAAAAAATTTTGAAACTTAAATCCCCACAATTGTCGGTTTAGATAGGGTCTGGGATTTCGAACTTTTATTCTGTGGGGATTTAAGTCTCAAATTTTATTTTCAAGAGAGATTTACATCTTTAACTTTCATTTCGTAAAGAACTATACAGAAGGAATAGTTTGGAAGAATCTGACTAGATATGGAATTTTTCGTGGAAAAACGGATCGTTTTCTAATAAGTTTAGATATTGTAGCAAAGCACAAACAAATATCAAATGTGGGTAATTTGGTTACAAGGCTGTTTAGTCAGCTTGGTCAACAAAGTTGTTGACACGTGACTTCTTCAGATTGGTTACTTTGACCAGCTAGTTATTTGGCTTCCTCATCCTCCCGATTCAACAAAACTCACCGCCGGTAAAGCGTTCTGAAGCCGAAACTTCGCAGCCAACAACATCGGAGATCGCTACGGTAACCCATCTCCGTTTTCGATTTGTTGATTATCTGCTCGAGTTACTTCTTTTTCGCCACAAGAAATTTCCTGGGTTTTCAGCTTAGAATGGAGATTAGGATTTTTCTTTTTGGGCGTTGTCTTGTCTTATCTACTCGATCTTCTCGACTTTGATTTCGGTTTTTCAACTCGGACCCTTCCCCAAGAAGACGACGAATTCGTTGCTATATCGCCGCTTTTTATTCTAGGGTTTAATCAGACGATCCCAAATTATGCCCCAATTTCTTTTCTTTTTTTTTATTATGCCAAAAAGGACTAAATCGAGAATTTCAGCAATTAAATTCGTAGACCTGATTGAGCTTTTAGATTGTCAATAAACTCGACTGCTTTGTACTGATTGATCTTCTGTGTGTTTGCCTCATCCATTTAGCTTTTTTTCCAATCTTTTCATCATCATTCCAAAAACCAACTCATCTTTCTATTGATTTGAGTTTCAAAATTGGTTCGTCGAAATAGATAATCTTGTTCCATGTTCTCGGAATCCTGCGTTTGGACAAGGAATGGGGTCGAAAGGATTAAACTTGCTTCATAGGATTAGGACCCTTTTACTCTTAAAAGTCTGAACTTTGTTTGCTTACTGATTGTATAGAAGAAAAAGTCTTATTGGCTTCTTTGCTTACGTCTTCAAACCTGACATGTGCTTGATTTAGTTGTTGTTTATCTTCCTTTGATAGGTAGGTTTGTGGAAAAACAAAAGCACAAAACAACACCATGAACCCTGTGAATCATCAGAGTACTCATTCGAAAGTCATCTCTCATGTATTTTTCACTGGTACTGCCAAGCAAGGCTGTGCTGGGCCACCCATCGGTCTTGTCGATATTGGTGTGAGCGAAATTGCCTACCTCTTCAGAGTCTCTCTCCCAGGCATTGAGAAAAATCAAAGTAAGCTTTCACATTTATTTTCCCCAATTGCCCTTTCAATAATAACACTATTCTTGGGTAGTCAAAGAGCCGTCTCAATACAAAATTTTCCTCTACTACTGCCACTTGTTAAAACCGGAATGGATTCATTATGTTTTGGGTTTCATAATGACCAATGACATGAAAAGAAAGTTTCATTCTTTTCACAATCTGTGTATGAAAGAACTGTGACCGAAAATGCAATCTTTTTTCTGATCTGTTAATAGATAAGATCAAATGTGAGATCCAGAGGGAGGGAAGAGTATGCATCCAAGGAGTAGTACCTGAGATTGCTATTCCAAGCGACTCAGGATGCTTATACAGAATGCAAGTGCAGCAGCTCTGCCCTCCGGGTCCATTTTCGATCACGTTTAATCTTCCGGGACAAGTGGATCCTCGCTTGTTTTCTCCGAAGTTTAGACCTGATGGGATCTTTGAAGTTGTTGTCGTCAAGCTCGGAGTACGCATTCCAACTTCATAATTCCGGTTTCCATTAACTAGGATACGTTCAAGTGTTATGTGTAAAAACATGTTCACAATGATCCGCTTTCTTAAGATTTTCTTAGACTGAAAAAAAAAAGTTGTTAGCTGTGAAAATGGTACTGTTTTGAGCAAATTGATTTCTTAACGTTTCTATTAAAATTAGGCTTCCATTTCAGATCACCCGATCCGATCACATATCCGTGTTCGATCTGAATAGCCCAGATTTTTTGGGTCTGTACAATTTATATCAAATTGATAAGAAAACGTATCTGATAGCTATCTAAAGTTATCTACATATTCAGAAACTCTTAACACTACTTAAATTTATCAAAATTTTCCTTATTTCAAAATATCCAAAATCATGTCTTTTCCTATGTACCAAGTTATTTTGGATAACAGTACTTCCATTTACTTAGGCCGGTTGTAACTTACAAAAAAAAATAGTGAAGAAAGAACAAAAAGAGGATCATAAAGCTATAAAAAAATCTTAAAAAGAAAAACCTTTTTGTGTTGTGCCCATCGTGAGAACAGAAGTGAAAAAGGAAATTTTATAAAAAAAAACGTTGTGGAAGTCAACTAAAAGGTACTAGTAGACTCGATCCAGGGAGGTGTTTGTTCCTAGCAGTCAAAACAAAGCATATTCCATAACCTCTCGAAAAAGAAAGTCTCCAAACATTATAATGAAGAGACAGAGACTTCAATTGTTCTCAGTTTGTGTATCCTGAGAAAACAAATAAATAACAAATTCGAACCGAACGATGCCGGCGTTAAGAGTGTTATCGGCGTTAGATGTGGCAAGGATACAGTGGTACCATTTCAAGGCGATAATAGTCGCCGGAATGGGTCTCTTCACCGACGCCTACGATCTCTTCTGTATAGCTCCGATCATAAAAATGATCAGCCAAATCTATTACCACAAAGACTCAATCGGAACCGCCGTTCTCTCCACTTCTTACGCCATCGCTCTCCTCGGCACCGCCTTGGGTCAGCTCATCTTCGGCTACTTAGGCGACCGAGTCGGACGCCGCCGAGTCTACGGACTCTGTCTTCTGATCATGGTTTTCGGCTCCTTCGGCTGCGGTTTCTCCGTCTGCACCACTCGCCGATCTTGCGTCATGGCGAGTCTCGGATTCTTCAGATTCGTCCTCGGGCTCGGAATCGGAGGCGATTACCCTCTTTCAGCCACGATTATGTCCGAATTCGCTAATAAAAGGACGCGTGGTGCTTTTATCGCCGCCGTGTTCTCGATGCAGGGGCTTGGTATTTTGACGAGCTCCGCCGTGACTATGGCTGTGTGCGTGGCGTTTAAAAACGCCGCCGGGTCGGAGAGTTTGTCGGAAGCGGCGGGGAGGGAGACTTTGGCTCCGCCGGAATCGGATATTGCGTGGAGGTTGATTCTGATGATCGGTGCTCTTCCCGCCGCGTTAACGTTCTACTGGCGGATGCTTATGCCCGAAACCGCCAGGTTCCTTTCAATTATCTCGAATTCTCTTCTTTTTTTTTTCTTCTAGATTTTTTTTTTTAAAATTATTTTCTACCATATAATAAAATGAAGATATTCCCATATTTTAATGTTTATATAATTATATGCATCAAATTTCTCTTCTTCTTTTTTTGTAAGAGTTTAAATGCATCATCTATATGCTAATTTATGTCCCTTTTTTTTTGTTAAAGCCTTCATCTTCTTTCTGTCGTCGTCCTTTGAAAATTGTCTTTTTGTTCACCATTTTTTTTGTTTAAAGACACCGTAACGTAGAATATAATTATTTTGAACAAACAAAAAAATATAGATTACATGCACTATCTTGTGTGACTTTGCTTCCTATCCATCCCACATACAAACCTTAGAAGTTTCTATATTATTAAAGTCTTAACTATTTTAATTTTATAAATAACCGAGAGGAAGAAACCATGTTTAAATAACTCTTTTAAATGATAGCAATTGTCACTATAGATTACTTCGATTAAAAACTAGATCGTTTGATTTTGTTCATCAAAATCTTATCTGCTGTAGAAAGAAAAAGAAGCTAATTTGTATTTACGCCATAAAGCGATATAGTATACGAAGAGTCAGATCAACTCGCAATGATAGCTAATAGTTTTTAGCAAAAAAATAAAATAATAGCTAATAGTTATCGCCACTCAAACTTTAGTCTATTAAGATATAATTCCGTATTTTGATAGTAATAATAAAATTTAATACGTATGTAAATGAACGTCTTGCTTGACTTTGTTTGCTACTGTCCTCAAACAAACTTAGGAAGTTTTCAGATTTTTAATGAGATCTCAATGTCGAATTATAAATTAAGTTTAGTCGTGTGTTAAACAAAAGTTCTATCCATGATAGTTGGAGAAACTGAAACTTATGTGAGAGAATAATTCATGAAATTTAACCTAAATCCGATCTGATTTTGATCCGATGATAAACATAAAATAATATAAATGCGCAATAATAAGAGTGGGAACTTCGTGGTTTGTTCCTAGGAAGTAAGTTGACTTGTGAGGGAGATATACCGAACACAGTGGTATATACCTTTTAAGCTTACCTCTCATGAATGATAACGTATTCACACTATAATATGTATAATATATAGTTTTGGTATGCCTTGTCTGTATTAATTATTCTTCCCAGGTATAAGCTCCAGCTAATAAACACAGCTTTATTTTATTAATTATAACTAGATTTAATCCCTCCAACTAAAATGTATTCTCTTGATCTCTTCTGATCAAGTTCTCCCACTTTGATTATCCTTGCTGCTTCATAAGTAAAAGTTGAAGAGATTGGCCTTTTCCTTTCCGTGTGTTATATGACTAATTATTTAGTTTTAGCTGCGATATCACTAATAATAAACCTAATTTGTTTCGCCTGAATAAAGTTTAAGTAACTTTAGTAAATCTGTGTTAACGATAAAGCGAAAGTGATTAATAATCAATTGAAAAAAATAATCATCTACAATTAGTTTAATTAACTTATAATGTGTTAGAAATCTCACATCAACTATAAATAGTGACATACGGTATATATAAAAGATATATACATCATTAATTCATTGTCAATGTACTGGTTTTAACTTTTATCTTTTAAGCTACAATTTAATGAGCATTGATATAATACTAGTATCTCCTTAATAAATTTTTGTGAATTTAATTAGTTGAAATAAGAACATACTAGCTAATAAATGCTAGCTAACCAATTATTATATATGTTTCATATTAGTTGGCGTTCTAGATTGTTTTACGTAGATTAAGAAAACAATTCAATTTTCTATTTTACCTCTGATTAATGTATATTATGATCACACTAATTAATAAGTTAAATGAATAGGGATAAAAATGGAAATATTATTTAATACAATATTCTAAAACGACAAACTAATATGAAACAAAATTTAAATTATAAAACGACAACTAATATGAAACGGAGGGAGTATATTTTAATATTCTCTACTAACTAAAAATGAACTTTTTATATGATTTTACAGAGAATTACGAAATTAATACTTAAATATCAAATCTTTACTTTTAAAGTACTAAATTAACAAGTTTTGAAATGCATGCAGATACACAGCACTTGTAGAGAACAATGTAGTCCAAGCAGCAAAAGACATGCAAAGAGTAATGTCTGTATCCATATCTCAAGTCGCCGAAGATTCATCGTCGGAGACACAACAACAACCACCTTCTTCCTCCTCCTACAAACTCTTCTCCCGCCGTTTCCTCAGCCTCCACGGCCGTGATCTCTTTGCAGCCTCAGCCAATTGGTTCCTGGTGGACGTCGTCTTCTACACAAGCAACCTCCTCCTCTCTCAGATCTTCAGTTTCTCCAACAATCCTCTCAAATCCAAAAACGTCTACGACTCCGCCTTCGAAGTAGCTAAGCTCGGAGCCATTGTAGCCGCTTGCTCCACCATCCCCGGTTACTGGTTCACCGTCTATTTCATCGATAGAATCGGGCGAGTCAAGATTCAGATAATGGGGTTTTTCCTTATGGCCGTCGTTTACTTAGTCGCTGGGATTCCGTATAGTTGGTATTGGTCGAAGCACGAGAAGACTAATAAAGGCTTTATGGTTCTCTACGGATTGATTTTCTTCTTTAGTAACTTTGGTCCCAACACGACGACGTTTATTATCCCTGCCGAGCTTTTTCCGGCAAGGTTTAGGTCCACGTGTCACGGAATATCTGGAGCTGCAGGGAAGTTTGGGGCGATCGTTGGGACTGTTGGTTTCTTGTGGGCCACGAAACACGACCAAGACGACAAAGAGGACGTTTTTCCGGACGTGAAACGCGTGAGAATCGCGTTTTTGATCCTTGGTGGCGTTTGTATCGCTGGGGTGTTCGTGACGTATTTCTTCACGCGTGAAACTATGGGAAGGTCGTTAGAAGAGAACGAAGAGGAAGAGATTGGTTCAACGTCGTCAGCAGGAGCATCTTCTGCGAATGATTTGCTTCCGAGACAATAGTGATTTTGAGATCAAACGAAACCATGAATTATGCATCTTTTGATCCTCTTCTCTCTAATCAACTCTTAATTTTCTTTGGGTTTTTAATGTTTGATACACAACTCTTCTTCTTTTTTTGTTCTTTCAGTTCCTTTCTCGTATTTACTCGATTTTTTTTTCCCTTTTTCATACGGTGCATAGTAAAGGGGGTATATGAATGTCAAATCTTGATCCGTTTATTCAATTTTTCTTCTTACCCAATGTATAAACAAAAGAAAGTTAAAATTTAGAATATGTGATATTAAACATGATTGACTATCACTTAGATTTGGTTGGGAAAGAAGCCATCTTGTTGATTCCACATAAACCTTCAGGTTTTCCAGTGTTCCTCTTCATCCTACTGAAAACCTTTTTCTCCCCATTTTGGTCCCCAAGAATTCTTCACTATGATGTAATCCATTCCTTTGTTTGACCCGTACCCAACCGCGGCTACACCGTGGTCCAACTCGTCCCCGCACCGCCCATTAAACACACCCTTCACATCACCAAGACAATAATTCAAAACCTCAAGAAAAACTATACAGTCTTTCAAATTGATTATTACTGATTCTTGAATCTTATTAAAGGTTAGAGAACGGATGTTAACTTACACCCTTGTAGAACTGAAAGTCTCTACCAGAGGCTTCGATTGCGACACTGACTGGCTGATTAGCCAATGCCATCAATAGACTCTTCTCGTCGTTCGTAGGTACATTTGGTGCCCATTAATAGTCACCATCTCGGACTCATCCTGAAAAGAAAAGAAAACGAAAAGATTATAGGCTCTTTCTACGTTTTGATGTGGGATTCCTAACGCATATAGACCTTTTGCGTTTCGCATGTTCCTTCTTCCATAGCGTAAGGATAATCTTCTTCCTTGCGAAGACCTCCGTTATTGACTATATACTCAAAAGCATAGTTCATAAGACCACCATTGCACCCATTGTTGTACGTTGTATCACAATCTATGAGTTCTTGTTCAGACAATGTTGTCATATTCCCGGTCACAATCTTGTTTATACCTTCCACTGCAGCAACAGTAGAGAAAGCCCAACAACTTCCGCAAGAGCCCTGATTCTTCACGTAGCTCACGGCTCCTTTCTTTCTCCAGTCTACGGACTTAGGAAGAGCTTCGAAGTCTCTATGAGCAAACTCTTCGTAAGACCTTTCCTCGCGTCTCCTAGAGACAAGATCGGGTTTGAGCCCCAAATACTTCTTTTTGAACTCTTCGTGAGACAAATCCGAAAACTCGTTGAGTCCAAGCCAATAGCTTTTCACTTTCTTGTTAGTCTCGTCGATATGTTTTAGGATGTCCTTGAAAACTTCAAACCTAAGCAATTTCTCCTCAACGCTCTCGTAAAGCTTTTCGAAATTAGAGATCCAATTCTCAAAGAGTACGAAGAGCTTTTCGTGAGATTCCAAGTCTTCGGGTGCATATCCAACAATGGAGTAATCTTGAGAAGCAGCGAAAGAAAGAGAAAGAGACACTGCGGATAAGGCAAGAGCAAAACAGATGATTCTTGAGGAGATTTCCATTTTTTTGGGTTCCAAGCTCTGTATTTTGATTGGCATGTTTATATATAAATCTCTGACCCTGAGGATTTAATAAATTATGTCGATCATGTTGCTTTAAGGGTAAATCTTTTTGAGTCTGAATCTTGAATGAAGACTCAGTCTTTAAGCTTAGTTCTGTTCCCCATATGGTTACTTTGAATCCAAGTAAGTTATTACTCTCATGTTTGTTCAGTTCGGTCGAAACCTCTGTCTCAGAGGGTATGTTTCATTGATTGGGAAACAAGACCAATATTTAAGCCCATTTAGGCCCATATATAAAACGCATTATATATTTGTTCGTTACGCAAGAACAGAAAACTTTTCTTTTTTTTTGCTAAACAAAGAACAGAAAACTAAAACAGTCTTCATATGTTATATTTATTAGTTTCCATAACAGAAAGAAATTTAATCACAAAAAGCGTGTAATTAAAATAGAAAGCATAGCATCAAGGTTCAAATCAAAACACACAAAAATACAACAAATGTGGAAAGACTCTTTCTCTCTGCCCCCTAACCTACGCCGGCTACGTCACGTGCGCACTCTGCATCTCTCTACCATTCACATTCCGAGTTACAACATAAATTGGGTAACCTATCGTGATATCGTATCATCCTTAATACCATTTTCAGTTGATAATAATATCATCCATTACTTTACCTACATAAAAGGTTGTCAACAAAAATTGAGATATGATCAAGATAAATTGTGTTTTTACCGGTTTCTATAACATTTGTTTTTATGTCTTTTTATCGAATCAAAGTTTTTTTTTAGAATCTTTTAGTTTTTTATCGATTTTTTTTCAGGTTTTATGTCATTTTGGGAGAAAATGAGCCGTTTTGAATACAAATGAGCATATAGAGATGCATAATCATGCAGAAACGTCAGAAATTTGCATTCATTGAATGACTTTTCACCGATGGATCGAGTTCAAATTTTGATACAAAATATAAAAATGGATTAGCTTTCATTTGAAAGTGGTTTGAGGCCATTCCAACGGTGCGATCAAAAGTTATGTCAGATTTTATGAAGACAGTCCAGTCTGACGAGTAGAAGAAGCATGTGCATGAAAGAAAAGATCGAATCGATCGATCCACCACCTAGATCGATCGATCCAGCCCATGCGAGTAATTTCCAGATCGACCGTTTCAAGCCCAGATCGACCGATCCACCCCTGGATCGATCGATCCACTTCCCTGACGAAAAATACAATTTTTAACTTCCTATTTTGCCTTGAAATCATCCCAACTCGACCTAATTCGACCCAAGACCTATTTATACTTATTTTTAAGCCACTTTTGAGGCTATGGTTTATTTTTCTACAGACTCTTTGTATCTATTTCTCTGGGAGAAGATATCTGAACCTCTTTTGACAAATTTGGAGAAGATTTCTAAACCCTCTTATTATCTATTGAATTTCTTTATGATTTCTCTCATACCTCTTTGCTTGTTCTATGCAATTATGTGTGAGTAGATTCATAGTTAGGGTTTAGGGCTTTTCAAGGGAATTCATGAATTGTTAGTTTATGATTGTTAGATAGGGAATTATCGATTGGCTTCTTCATCTATTGTTGATCTTATTGCTGGAACTAGACTCATGACATAGTTTCTGATCTTAGGTTATTTGACAAACCGAAAGTGTTTGTTTAAATACCTGATAGAGCATAGATGAGCAAAACATCATTAGCCAACGGAGTTGATGTTATTGTGTTTTGTGAACTTATCAAATCGGATTAGAATGCATGCTTAGGACTTTTGAATTCAACGGAACGGAAGTTAGTCTTTATAGATCTAAGCATAAGGATTAATACTTTGGGAAAAGGTTAATCTATCATTAGGTTTGAGTTCTAGAACGATTCTTAATAAATTCACTGTCTAAACAATTTTGTCTATCATTCATGTTTCATGCGAATTAACCCTAGGCCTAGCGCTTTTCTCATCTGAATTTACATCATTTTCATTTATCATTCTTAGTTTTAGAAGTTACAAAACCAAAAATAATCATCATTTGTCTTAGATTTACTTTCTTTCTGCATTCTCGTAGTGTACACTTGGTCCTTGTGGATTTGATCCCGGTATTACTACTATGATAGACTGTTCGCTTGCGGTGTTTTTATTTGAGTTATTCCTGATGATTATCAGATCATAATAAACAAAATGTAGAGATTATTGATAGAAATAATAATATATGTTGCTGTTTCTACACCTTATTATACTAATTAATACCTTTCATTCTTGAAGAAATTTTCTTAAGAGCTAATAATTTTTTTTTTAATAAAAACACTAGAATTTTGTCTAATGGTATTTTCTATCTATTGTTGGATCAATTTTTTAATAAGCCATTGGGCTTGTTAAATTGAGCAAAAGGTGAATGAGAAATGGGGACTTGGGCTTTTGAGATTCTTTACTTGAGCCTGAATCTCTCTAAGCTTGCCGTCCAAGTTGAGCTTGGCGAGCAAGTCGAGATTGCTGAGCAAGTATTGGCCTCCTCTCTTTGCTATATATACAAGTCTCTCTTCTCATTCATTCTTCACCTCTCACAAAGTATTCCAACTCTCTCTCATTTCTTCTCTTATTCTAAAATAAGTCTCGAGAGTATATCGTAGATTATTAGTTCGTAGATTCCGATCTCGGGTGTTGCGAGACAGTCTCAAACGCGTTGTATCCTGGAATTCAAGAATCGTTTCATACCGTCACACAATACGGGCGATTTATTGAATTAAGTAAAGATATCAAATATCGCATTTGCGTTCCTTTTATCGTTTTTCCTTAATATTGTTACGTTTAATATCGTTTTCTTCTCTCTCGTTTATGATTTTCTTATCGCATTTCTTATCCGGATTTTTGCGGTCCTAACATTCTTAATTCAATAAATCTGCTTCTAGCCTATCGCTAAAATCGGATTGAATTATGGTTTGTCAAAAAAAAAGTTTTAAACAATTTCTGAAACGATAACGGATTTGCGATCCGCTTCATAGCGTTTCCGCGAATCATTTTCGAAACGATTCTAAAAACGGATTTGCGATCCGCTCTCTAGCGTTTCCGCGAATCGTTCTCAAAAAAGTTCTAAAATGCTTTTGCGGACGTTGCTCTAAACGCTTCCGCGAAACGTTTTTTCATCAAAAACGATTCTCTTATCAAAGTTTAACGTTTCTGTGAACGCTTCGTAATCGAGTTTACAAAATCTTTAAACTTTATTGTAAAACGGTTTTTGCGAACGTTTCTTAGCGATTCTGCGAAACATTTACTACGATCTATAGATAGTAGTTTGGAGACGCCTTAAAAAGTTCCAAATACTAAGATCCTCCAAAGCTAATTATTGTTTCCATTTGCGCTTAGCCTCTTACCTATTTTAATGCTTCGGTGGATTTTTTGTCATTTAATTAGCAATATGTCATTGATTGACTTAATTATTTTGCAAAAGAAATGGAAACAACTCTCGGTCAACGACCATCTTTCCAAATTTAATATATACAATTGTATTTATTTTTAATAATTTGGATTATTTATGCAATTATCAGTGAGGTTTAAATTGCACACGAATTGTCTCTGCATTTAATTAAATTGTTAATTTCTAAATTGATTAATTCTGGAAATTTTAGTTTAATTATTTATTGAAATTTTTTCATATTTTTAAATTGCTTAATATATATACAATTGAACTTCTATTATTGTTTTTAGTATACTGATACAGATTTGCATGTATGCAAATCGAATCGAGAAGTATCACTAAAATGAAAACGTTTATAAAAAAAACGTTTTGATTGCAACGGGAATTGTGAGTCGACTACTCAAATTGGGAATGGTCTGCTACATATGACCTTATTTCCTATACGGATTAGAATTTTGATGTTTATCTGAATGTCCAAATCCTATTTTTTACTGGTTGCGGTGGAGGTGTTATGGTTACAAGTTTAGTGAGTCGACGCACCAAATTCAGTTTGGTAGTGATCTACCACATGTGATTGTGCCAAGTTCTTATTTTTATCAGATTGTCACGTTAGTGCCTAGTGTTGTAAGCGCATGACTAATGTTAGACTAGTTCGATGAAACTTGATTCACATTGTGGTAGCGGAAGATGTTTATCTCTCTGACCATGCTAAAACTAGAAAAGCAACTCAAGAAGGATAACCTATGATTTCTCTTGAGAATACTAATGTGAGAACTCTAGTCTGTGTTGAATCTTGTACCAATGAGAATGTTCTGTGCAAAAAGTGGATCAAATCCACCTGATCAAACTGCTGTATAATTTTACAGTGAGTTGAATACTTCTAAGAAATCTTGAGTTTCCTTAATAAGAAGTGTAAGTCTAAGAACACATGTTCTAAGAAATTCGCAGTGGACGAAATTTCTGGATTTTAAATTGGTGAACTTTAAGTCCATCATGGAAAAAATCAAAGAACTGTGATTGCTGACGCATGAGATAATGGCTGAAAGAATGTCAATTTCTTTGACATACCAACTGTGTTGTTTAATTGATAAATTTCTATTAGTTTGGAAAGATTTCAAAACATTATCTCTGTCATAAGGGAAAGGTTGAAAACCTTGAAGACTTGATTGTCAGGCAGCGGATTGAACTACACACCGCAAAGCATATGGTGTTCACATTTATGACTAGTATGCGAAAGTGGTTAGGCACAAGCATAAAGAGAAACAGAAAGTTTCTTTGAAAGCGTCCACAAGCTTCATAAAGGAAAATGCTTACAAGAAGTTCAATGGAAAATGTCACAAAGTGTGACATGATGGGTCACAATGCTGACACATGTCGTAACAATGCTAACGAACGTTGTAGCAAGATTGACCACACAGAGACAATGGAAAATCCCGGACCAATCTGACTGAGAATGAAATGCGTTCTTTAGAGAACATGACATCATTCGTCGGAAAACTGCTCTTTATTCACTTGAATCTAATGGAGTTGCGAAATATAAAATTTGAACTCTTAAAAAGATGATGAATGCAAAGTTGCATGATTCTAAGTTGCCTCATAAAATGTGGGGGGAAGCGTTGCTTACCACATAAAGTTATTGACAAAACGCCATATGAAATTTTGGAGAGGCAAAGTACATATGTACAAATAACTGAAAGTGTGGGGGTGCCTAATAAAAGTCACAGTGCTACCTCCTATAAAGGTCACATTTAGACCTAAAAACGATGGATTCTAATTTCATCGGATATGCACACAAGAATAGTGCTTATCGGTTTCTGGTTCATAAATTAGACATACCGTATATCAATGTTAATACAACAATGGTATAAATGAATGTCTCTTTCTTTTAGCATGTGTTTCCGTGTAAGGATAAAATATCCAAACAAACTCAGTGAAGAAGGAGATGTAACCACCTCTGTAAATGAGGCGATTACTTCTGGCACATCGTTAGATAATACATAAGAATCTGTAAATAAAGAATTTTAACGGTCTTTCTCCGAGAGAATGAACCGTGAACTTTTACTAAAGCCATGTCTACACCAGGTAAAACTTCGTGGAAGGAAAACGTCATTAGTGATATCGACTCTATTATGAAAACCATATTTGGGAGACAATCGATATGTCACAAGGGCTTAAAGTCCGAGGGTGTAAATGAATTTACAAAATTGAAATTTGATGGCTTAGTAGACAAGACATAAAGTATATAGACTTGTGAAGTCGTTGTACGGACTTAAACAAGCTCCTAAACAATGGCATGAAAAACAAAATTTGACAACGTAATGATGTCAAACGGTTTCAGCATCTACATCAAAAATACTCCACACGGGTATATTTTGCTATATGATCAACCCACCAGAAGAGGAGCAAGAACTCAACAATCTCGACGAAGACAACGGCGTAGCAAACATGAACGAATACGTCACGCAAGAAAGCACAAAGTACGGCTGCGACAAGGAATGGATGGGACCAATTCGTGTCTACATCGCCGACGGAGAAGTACCCCCTGACAAATGGGCAGCTCGGAAACTCAAGGCTCAAGCAGCCCGTTATATCCTGCTCCACGGAGACGTGTTCAAGGGGAGATTCTCGGGACCATTAATGACATGCGTCGAAGGAACAGAAGCAAGGAATATCATGGAAGAAGTCCACATCGGCGCATGCGGAAATCATTCTGGCGAAAGGTTCCTAGCAATCAAAATAAAGCGTCACGGTAATTACTGGCCTACGATGATAAAAGATTGTGAGAAGTGTCAAAGACATGCACCGACAATCCACCAGCCAACCGAGCTCCTGTCATCGATTTCAGCCCCTTATCCATTCATGCGGTGGTCAATGGATATTGTCGGACCTCTCCATAGGTATAAGCAAAAGAGATTCTTACTAGTCTTAACGGATTACTTCTTCAAGTGGGTGGAAGCCGATTCATACGCCAGCATTAAAGATGCCCAAGTAGAACATTTTGTCTGGAAGAATATCATTTGCCGGCATGGAGCCCCTTACGAGATTGTGACGGACAACGGGTCTCAATTCATTTCAACCATATTCGAAGCTTTTTGGGAAAAATGGAAGATAAGGCTGAGCAAATCAACCCGCGGTATTAACAAGGAAATGGGCAAGCAGAAGTGGCCAACAAAACCATTCTCGATGGATTGAAAAAGCGTCTTGACGCAAAGAAGGGTCGCTGTCAAACTTTAGCTGTAAATTTTTGGGGTGGACCATTAGTGACCAAAGTTGCAAACACGGTCTACAACCGAGGTAAAATTGCCAGGACATCCGGAGAGTCCTATGAAAATTTTGATCTAGATGGAAGTGTCTACTTGAAAAGGTGGATGAGATCTCCGTCCTGGGGTTCAACTGCATCTACCAACTTCTGGAAAAACTCTTCTCTAAGACAAGGCTTAGTTCTGAGCAAAAACCTTGCCGTGGCTGATCTCACACTAATAGAGAGAGCAGCAGAAACATGCAGACAAAAATATAAGGTGGTAGAAAAAACTCAAGCCACTACTAATGCTGCATCCATCAAAGGGATACCCAGTAACATTGATCTCTTTAAGGTAATGCTTATTTCTCATTAATAGTTTTCGCTGCAAACATTGTTTCGGAGGGTTTCCATCTTCTAAATGTTGAACTCCTGTGTACAATGTACTCGGTATTTGTGGTGTTTCTTTACTGCCTAGTTACTTGTTTTACAAAGGTAAAATTAGTAGAGACGGTAGTGATTTAATGTTATCCTTTTACTCTTATTTTTTCACTCCAGGAACTCATTCTACCACGGACTATAACTGCCACAAAGTTTGAGAAACTCCGGCGATGGGAGGAGCCTTATGTGGCGGTCTCTTTTCTAGCATTTGCGTCAACAATCATTTTCAGGTTGGTTTACACCCCCGACATGTGATAAATGTGACCTCATGTACGTTGCATTCAGAATGATCTTTACATTAAGACTTGCAGACGCATGCAAATAATTCATATTATCAACTGGTGGACCGATAAGTTGTTATATTAGTATCTGATAATATGAATACTATCTTTAATGTTTTTAGCAACTGGGATGCTTACTTTGAAGGGACTCAGACGACAAGGGCGTCTTGGAAGATTGTTTGGAATGGTTACCATTCGAGATCAGCCATCTTCAAATACTATTCAAAAAAAAATTTGCTCTCAAAGATGCTATGCAAGATATGGAGAGCTATCTCCAGAACGTGAATGTTGTGCTTGTTAAAACTACTGACAATTGTACTTTCTGGCATCTCATTAATGTTTCTATGTATCTCATTAGAAAATAAAATTTCTCACATTTCTCTCCTGATCTCTGATAGCTGTTGTCAGCTTTAAGAGATTTTAACTATGATTTGCGGCAACTTCCTCCCTTTTAGTCTCGGATAATCTTGTGCTTTCTTCATCTTTATCCGAACCAAATTTTAAGATCAAAATAACTTGAACCGAAATCAATGGAGATTAACCGAATTAACCAACATAATTATAAAGAAAACAAAGAAAAAGTAGTTTAAATCCAATAGTATTAGCCCAAAAGACAGATGTCGAAGAAACAAAGAAAGTCATCATGGCATAAAGCCTTAGTCATGGAGTACAAACATAAGACAGATGTCGAAGAAACAAAGAAAGTCATCATGGCAGTGAGCCTTAGTCATGGACCTGGCAACAGATAAAAAAGATATGAAGTTAGATAATACATTTGTCACCTGAAGACTGAAGAACATAACTGATATAATGAAACCACTAACCGATTCGAAGTAGGGTTTGAGATCACTTTGGTTCTTGAAATGCTTAGATACGAGTGTGTACACTTGGACCACCAATTGAGGAAACTTCCTAGTAAAGTAACCGAGAATTTTATCTTGAATGTCTCCTACAATTGTCTTGACACAACAAAATACAAAACATTTAGAAAGACTTGAGTAAAAGTATTATGGGCATATGTGTGTAAGACTACAAACCTTTACTTCTTCTGCATTTTCTTGGAAGTGTTGAAGAAAGTTTCTCACTGCTCTTACCAAGTCCATGAAGTTGGTAACATTGTATCCCGAATTGGATATGTGGGTTCGTAAAGGCTGCTCTAGATAATAATCCCATTGATTACGTTCCATCACAATAACCATACTCTGTTTCACTGACTTCCAGAAATTTTGATCACCTTTATTAGCCATAAATACTGCACTAGCCACCGATAAGAAGTTTATTCTGTCAACATTTCTCCAAAAGAACAGATGGGCACATGCATCTTCTGCACTTAGACTGAAAAATAGCAATAAACACATAATTAGAAATTGTGTTTGTTGAAGCAAATAGAATAATTAGACAATACATGTGAGACATTACCGATCTGTGTGCTTTCTTGTCACCAAATTCTTGATGAAAAGGTGCGCTTCAGGAAGTTTTTGAAGAACCCTTGTTGCTTGTGTTGTTTACTTTCCTGACAAAATATCTTTGTCATCTTTGAAGAGAAGTTGACCAGAAGTTATTGAGTAACCTACAACACAACCAAGCCAAAACATGTCGTTCTCAATACCAGTATATTTATTATTCCTCTGCATCTGTTCGGGAGCCAACAATTTTAGCAGGATCTGCATTTATAAAGAAGCACAATTGTTGTTGTTTATAAATAAACAAGTGTTGTTATTAGATAATGCATTTAATCAAAAAGTAACTTACTGATGATGTCACTGTGATTCGGATGCTTGGCGAGACTTA